>VXBX01001954.1:1327146-1369327 GCA_013400415.1 Scytalopus superciliaris | reverse complement strand
CAGCCCGCTCCACCCCGCGTCCCGACTCCGGGAAAAAGTTTTGGGAAAGTTTGGCGGCGGGCGGGCAGAGCTCGGCCGTGTCCCGGCCGCGCTGCTTCCCAAACAAAAGCGGAGCGGGGCCGCCGGGAGAGCCGGGCCGGGCGCGATCGGGGGGCGCGGGGCCGGGGTCAGCGCGGGGGGACGGGCGGGGAGCGGGGCTCGGCACCCCCGCGCCCCGGTGTGCTCGTCGTTATCGACATTACTGTATTTATGTGCCCGGAGCGGCGCCGGAGGGTGGGGGAGCAGCCCGGGCCGGCCGCCCGCGGTGCGCAGGGGGCACTGTGGGCTCGGGGATGCGCCCCCGGGGGTCCCCCCGCGCCCCGCGGCACGGTCGGCGGAGCCGGGGCCAGCTCCAGGTGGAGGCAGCGCTCTACGGCTGCTCCGCCGCCCAGCACAGGGTGACTCGTGTTTTGGTTCAGCGTGAGAAATAGAAACTCTTGCCGCGCTGGTTACTGTGTGTCGCTCGGGTGTCGGGTTTAGCAGCGCTTCCCTCTTTCTCCCCTCTCGCACCAGCGCGGGCATCTCGCTGAACTCCTTCCTTTGAAAGTTTGAAGTGTTCTCAAGGCGTCTCGCAGCCTGGGTTTGCCTGCCTGCTCTGGCTTTTTAGAAGTTGCTATGGCTTTTGGAGATGGTATGGCATGGAAGGGAACTGTCAACAGTGTGTCTCCAAAAACTTTTTGCATTCCAAAACATCAACCCTTCCATTGTGGCTGCGATGCTGAATATTTAATTGACAGACAGAGGCAGGGGAAATCAACTGGCTTCCAACAAAGAGATTAATAACACAACAGCACGTGAGTTTAATACTCCAGACACCACAGTCTTTAAAACAATTGTTTCTGCTTAGTGCCCATTTTTTAAAGACTGTCAGTTTGATTTAATTTTTATGTAGTTTATTGATCATCTGGTGTATATTACGAGGCACTAATACATTAAGAAGAGAGGCATGGTTTTCTCTTTATATTCCCACAAGAATAGAGGCCAGTGCAGAAAGCTTCATCTCCTCGGATCTGGAAAAAATAAAAATACTTGATATCCCATATATGAAACTAATATAAGTAGAAACATAACTAGCTTGACTTACCTCACTTTTTTAAACAGAAGGTTGGATTCCTAGTAAAGTAACTCCTAGGAGTCAGAACTTTTAAACTTATATTCAAGCAAGTTTTCTTAACTTGAGGCATTCCTGGCATGAGTAGGTGCTATTTGAATGGGAAAAGGGTTTTGCTTCCCCTTCTCTAGACTAAGGGTCCTAAATGAAAAAGCAATTAGTTGACATGTGTTATTCTACTTGTGATAGTTTGGGTAAACAGGACTTATCAAGCATCACTGGAAGGTATTGTTAGCAGGGAATAATGTGATACAGCAAAACTGTGATTGTTGCTTTGTTTCAGGTTACTACAGGTGGAAATCAGAAAGTAAACACCAGAGTTGACTTGTTAAGGTTGTTTTCTTTTTTTGTTGGGGTATTTTGCTGTTGTTTCGTTGTTGTTGGTTGTTGCTTTTTTTAGGGTGAGGAACATTTAAAAGTAAGAGCATGAATTCAGCAACTGAAGGAAAGTTTAGATCACTGGCAGGTGGAGAGCATGGGTGGGACGTGGTAAGGGAGGTGATTATGTGATGGAGAGCCCATGATGTGTGTTTGGGGATGGGCTTTTCAAATGCATCCAGACCTGTAGTATCGGACCTCCTGGTGGATGACTGGACATGAGTTGCTGGGAAAGCAGCTATACCACTCACAGGAGGTTTGGCTTGCTCTTCTCTTTGCTTTTGCTAGGGAAGACTATGAGCTTACAGTTTCCAAGCACTTGATTCCCATTTTCTTCCTTTCTGAGCTTATAAGAAAAAAAAACAAAGAAACACTTAGAAAGTAGGGAAAAAAAGGTGCCTTAGCTGAATCCTTCATGTAAGAAAAATATGGACAGGTACAAGTTGATAGGTATTTATATGTTCAGTGGAAAAAAAAGAGTCCTATGTAAGATAATGAGGAACATAATTGGGTAAAATAACTTCTTTCAAGGTGGAGGGACTCAGCAGAGGTCTTCTGCTGGTGCATGTAGGCACAAGGCCAGTGGCCTCCAGTGCAGTTAAACTGAGTTACGCCTCTTGAGTGCCTGCCCAAAGACATTCAGAGAAACAGGAAAACAGAAGGCATTTTCTCATTTGAGGACCACTTTAGGAAATATTAAAACTAGTCATTTGATTTGCAGAGGCCTGTGACACTGCACTGGCTTCTACTGCAGGTACTCCTGTAACTTGGATCTGAAGTGGTTTTCTCTGCGGGGAAAATGAAAAGAAAGAACTATGGCTGAAATGTCTTTCAGAAATGACACACTCTCTGTGAGGCTGTAGATGTGTACAAACCCTTTGTTTACACACAAATTTATACAAATTATCCAGAAGACAATTATCATAAACATCTAAGAAAGTCTGAATTAGTAAAGCAGAGCTATCAGGAGCTTCCTTCAGCTTTAATTTGGTGAGAGTTGTTAGAAAGATCCACTTTTGTCTTTCATCTAAAAGTAGTACAATGATTATCTTGATAGTAAATGCGTAAGAGGGAAGATTTGTATCTTCTTTCCTTGGGGATCTTAGGGAGCAGAGCCATGAAGCCATTGGCAGAAGTGCATTGGTGGTGTAGGTTGGATGAAGATTCACTGAACCAGACCCCCCATTTCTCCTGTGTTTCCAACTTGAGTTGGCAGGAAGCTGGATGCTACTGAATAACCAACCCCCTGCTCTAATGAGTGCACTTGGCACTCATAAATCCCTGGTTTCTTACATGAACAAGAGGTTTCATCACCAACACTGAACTTCCCAGAAATTCCATGTCCGCACTTAACTCAGTAAAAGGGGCAGAAAAGAACTGAGTGTGCATTTATTAGTAAAGCAGGTCACCCAAGGGGGGAAAATAACTTTCTCCATCTGCTTCCTCCTCTCGGGAGGGCTCTGTTTAGAGAATTAGAAGATGCTTCCTGAAATTGTTAGGGACACAGGAGAGCTTGATGGTGTGGAAGAATCCCTGCTGCCCTGTCCCTGTCACACTGGTCACTGGACACATCTGAAAATGCAATTGAGGAACTGGGCGGGTCTGAAGCTGCCCCAGCTGAGCCGGTTGGTGTCTTCACATTGTAGGGTTGTGGGGAGCTCTCCAAGGAGCAAAACAAGAGGCGTGATGGGAGGACCTCACTCCACCTTCATCCGATCATCCTTAGTCCAATTGCAGCCTGTCCCTTTGCCAGCAGCTCCTGGCGCCTCCTGCCTGGAGCATAGAGTTGTTATTGGGGGCAACTGGGATGTTCCTGCGTGGGGTGGGTCCTATGAGGTTTTCCCCAGTGCCATGGGGTTTTTGCTGCCCAAATGCAGCATTGCATGGAGCTTCTGCAACCAGCCACCAACCTTCTCCTGATGCAGGAGATGTGGGCCAGGTGGGGGAAAGCCTCCTGCCCTGAGCCTTGAAATGGGATGTTTTGGAACCTGGCCCCACAGATGTAGCATCTAGGGTTAAATTTATTCCTCTCAGACCTGCTATTTTCCCTTGGCAGGGATTCCCTGTGCTCAACAAACTCTGAGCAGCCACCTGTGCTCTGCTGACGGGTGTTAAGTCAAGCATTTAATCTCTGAAGAGGGGAAGGCTGTGTCAGCAAGGGTGATAGAGCAGATGAGGGTCTTCAGTAGCTTGTATTTGTGCAGCTTGTGCAGGTAGAACAGCTTCCAAAAAGTCCTGTTTGTGCCATAAAATAGAGGGATTTCATCTGGCATACCTGCTTCTGAGGCTTGTGGAAATTGACTTTATGGGAGCATATGTTTCAGGCTTGTGGGATGTAAACTGCACATAATTTACTGCCCTTCTTATTTTCTGCCTCTAATTTAATTTTCTCTCTTCTGTCAATCCCAGTTAATCAGTACAATGCAAGTTTTACTGCCTTGGAGAGGTTACTGAAGCAACAGATGGATAGACCTCTTACAACCTTAATATCTCTGCAGCTTTCTCACAAATTTGACATGTCCTCTTCCGTAACAAGCTTGATGCTAAAATGAACTTTAAAAGTAAATATTTACTCTAGCTGGACCTTGACATGTTTATGTAAGTGGGGATATAATCTTATAATTTGGGCTAAGAGTTTAGATTACTCTTAACTTTCCTCTTCTGTGTAGAAAACTGTGTCATCCTCCAGCTTTCAGAAGCAAAAAGGATTTGAGCTCTGCCAGGGGCCCTGTCGCTTCATCACGGAAATTGGTGCAAACAGGCCTGGGATTGTCATTTAAGTGTAAGCAGTGGGAGGAATTGAAGATGAGGGGTGAGGTTAGAGTTATTTGGATACTGTAAAGCTGGATTTGATGAGCCAAGCAACTTTGCTTTGTTTGGGTTGGGGTTGTTGTTTTTATTTTCAAGACTACCTTGCTGTTCAGCACTCACTTGTCGTGCATGTAACATCTTTCTATACACCTGAAGAAACTGCTTAGCCAACCATTTCTTATTTCCAGCAAGGGACAAGATCTGACTTTACCAAACCAGCTGGACAGTCCCAACCCCTTGGTGTTGCCTTCTCCGTGCTGTGCCTTCTCTGTGTTGGGGAGGACCGAGTCCATACCACATGCAAGAAGCTGTGTGGGTGGAGAGTCATCATCGTGTTTTGGCCATCCCTAGATGGGGTTTGGTCGTTAATGTTTATGTATCACTTAATACCTGGAGGATCTCTTGGTGGCCGTGAGCTCCTTGCAAGGCAACAGGCATGGCTGGTCTGGAAATGCTTTGGCAGAGGCAGGTTGGCAGAAGTGGTGTCTTGGCCTGGGGTTGTGCAGTTGGGGACTCCACCATAAACTGGGAGTAAAGGAGCTTTTTTAGAGCTTTGGAAAGCTTCTTATTAAGCCAACAGTCAGCATCCAAGTGCGATACCCATCTGTAGTTTTGTGCCTCTCTTGAAAGACCAAAGGAGCCAAAGATAACTGAAAGTAAAGACAAGAGAGAAATACTTTGGAGGTGTTTAAAATCCACTTTCTTTGATTTGCTTCATGAAAACCAAAAGAAAAAACAACTACCAACCAAGCTATCAAAAGGAGATTAGTGACAATTATCCTTGAGGTGTTAATTGCAGAACAAGGAAATGCTGTACCTATGGCAGACTGAGTCCTCAGGGGTATAAATGTGCTGGCTTTCCTGAGCTGATGGAATTTGGCGAGCCTGAAGATGTGTCTCCAGGAAAAGCAGAATTACGTGCAACTGCTTCATGACCAGAAGTGCTTTGAATCCTCTGTACCTGCTGCTGAGACAGGCAGGAGATGGGATCACAATTACAGCAGATGACATTCTTTTAATTGTCTGTTTGTAGTGAGCACAGAAAATAATATAAACATCGCTCCCAGATCAAATGGATTATTTTTATACCCTTTAAATCTTAATTTGGTATGCATGCCTTTCTTAGGCTGTTTTGGTCTGACTTTGTTTGTCTAGATACAGGCTGACGGGGTATCTCCAGATGCTTGTGCCTCTGTGTACAGCCCAAAAATGGTTTGCATACCACAGCTGGGGAACCCTCACACCGGCACTGCCTTGCAAACCAGAGCTCCTCTTCAGCGCCTGCATCTGAGATACAGGAAGGATGTTTGTGTGTCTCCAGCTCTGTCTAAAATGTCTTAAGAGAAGGGGTGGGGGGGAAAGCCCCAGCTCTGCTCTGTGGCTTGCTCTGGCAGAGCAGACTCCATCCTCCCTGTTTTATTCATACAATACTCCCACTTCATCCCTGGTAATCCAAAAGGGACCGTTGTGGTTGCCCAGTCTGCCTGTGCCTCGAACAAGGGCTGCCTGTTGAAGGGAAAGGCAGCAGCTTCAAACCCTCCTATCCCAGCATCAAACCCCCAGTGCTGGGAACGGTGGTGTCCCTGGGCATCCCGAGGGGCTGTGTCCCAACGGGAAGGGGCAGCAGGGAAACCCCCTCCCTGGATACAGCTTTCCCTCCTGCACAGCAGGGTGATATCTGGGGTTTGGTATGAGTGCTGTCTTTTTTTTTTTTCTTTCTTTCTTCCTTTTTGTTCTGTCTTAGGTTTCTGCAGTTGTGTTGGGTTCTTTTGATAGGCCAGGTTTCATATTTCAAACAGTAAAAAAAAAAAAAAAGGAGAAAAGCCTTAAAAATGAGAATGATAAAGCCCCAACAAAAGAGATGAATTGAAGTAACACAACACTTATTCTGTAATTATAACATCTAAAGTCAGTTTTCTGAATACACTTCTGTGCTTCCCCCCTTGCTGATGTGTCTGGAGGTCCTGCCTGTGCCCAGCCTTCCATCTGCCTTTGCAGATACCTCAGCTGGGTGGGTCTCACCAAAAGTTGGGAAGAGCGTGCCCTGTCTGACACATCTCTTCATGGATCAGCGTGTCCCCTTTCTCAGAAGGGCATTTGTATCTGTTTCAAAGCCACCCCATCTCCATTTCACTCTCTTCCATGACAACTACCTTGGAGAGGCACTACCTGCTTCACAATTTTAGCAGGTGGAAAGCTCCTTCGTGTGGATTCAATGTCTGTGTCCGGAGTTTTGCTGGAGCAGCTGTTGGGAAGTTATACTCAAGAATGCCTTCTTGCCTCTTAGCTGCACGCAATGGCTTAGTTGCAACAGTGGTATCATGATCAGCAGAAGCTGCTCCTCAAGTTGGACCCGAGGAGGCAGAATGCTACCAAAAATGGGGAATTTGAAGTGTCTTCATGCAGCTTTTGATGCCAACAGTTGGAAAACTTGTCTTAAGCAGAATTTTGTTACCAAGAGAATGTATGAATGACTTTGAAAATTAGGTTTGTCCTGGCAGGTTTCTAAGTATCAGAAATTCCTATGGACTACATCCTTTCAAGTCGGTCACATAAGTGGGCTGGTTTTTCACATGCATTGGATGTTTTGAAGACAGAGGGTTGAAAACAGACTCTCTGCATCAAGTAAATGTTATAAGCTGAACATGTAATTTAACTCCAGATCTTCTGATACTCTGAGAATGTGTGTGCTCTTTATGCTGTGTATTCCTGTTCCAGCCTTGGATGTTCCTTGCCTGTAGAATGCATCCATATATGAGCTTGTTTCATCTGAACATATGGTACTCTCCATCAGAACTTGGCTGGGGCTGAGAGCCAAAGCCCAAATGAAGCTGCAGTTGGTTTGACAGCAATGGTGACACTAAGTCAGTGGAGAGAGTTCTTAATTCTCTAGTACTTTCCCATAGTTTTTCATCCCTTGCCCAGAAATACGTGAAAGTGTGTTGATCATAGCACAGAGAATCTTGGGAGATGCCTGCAGCCCTTCTGATAAAACATACCAGTGGGTTTAGCCTATGATGCCTGGGAGACACAGCAAATTAAGGCTGGATTGACATTGCTGGGCTCACCTTTCTCTGACCACCAAATGTAGCTGTGGCATGGAGGTGTCCTTCACCGCTTTGGGAGTTTGCAGATGGCAGCTGCACCTCTTGGAGCCACATCACCTTTACTGGCTGGCAGAGCTGAGAATAGTGTGTTTCTTTTTTCCATGACTTTAAACAGAAAAAGTGAAAGTTACTGGTTAGTGGTTTTGGGCAGCCATCCCTCCTGAAACAAATGATGCTCCCTCAGAGATCTTACTTCTTACAGCAGTGTCAGCACAAAGGGAGCAACAAGCTGCACGGCATCCCATAATTAGTTTTCACCTGCTTTTTGCTGTAAATTATTGACAGTTTTTACAGCAATGCCCCAGTGCCTGATCATACATGTGCTGGAAACAGGCTACTAGTTACACTGTTGTTAATTCAGCGTGTGCTTATGGAAGCTGAGACATCAAGTCTCCAAGTGTCCAGCCACTGAATTTGAAAGCCAGTGTGCCAAATGGGGTCTGGGCTTCCTGTCATCCTGATGCTCAGCAGGTTGTTTATGACCTCTGATTTGAGGTGGTGTGGTGGGCCTTCCTTTAAGCCTGGCTACAAGGCTTAGGCTGAGGCTGGTTGGGGTGAGTAGCCAGCCTAGCCCTGGTTACCATTCCCACTGATGCTGACAGCAAGCACTGGTCTTTGTAGCAGCACAGCGGCCGTGGCAATCAGTCCCATATCCCAAGTATTTTGAGGGCTTCCAAGGCTTTTTTGCAAAGCCCACTGCGCTTTAAAGTGTTAGTTTTCAAAGGGAAAGTTGAAAATAGCGTGGCAAAATGCTGATAAGCAGGTCTGGTCAGTGACCACTGGGTACATTTATGTTCTGAGTGATGCTCATGGAGTAATTTTGGATGGCTGGTGAGCTGATGACAGGCAGCAAAACTTCTTTGAAGTCGATAGCTGTGAATCAGTTTGGTGTTAGCAGGTTTCTGAAGCGGCTCTTTGATCACCGATCAGATGGCCCTTGCTTTTTGGGGAGCTGCTTCTCCCTTTGACTGCTGGGTAGAAGCCCCAGAGGATTCCTGTGCCAGAATGTGAGCCCTGCTGCCCTTGGTCCTGCCCAGGCACGTCACAGGGAGGTTTGTGCCTCTGGGAGTTTCTAATCTAAGGAGCCAGGGAGCATGAAGGAGCATCAGCTCCATGCGTGGGCAGGGTGCTGGAGCCTGCTGAGGGCACACTTTGAAGGCAGTGTTTCCAGTACAGATGCACCAGGTGCCCAGTGGGGCTTTTGGAGCTACTGAGGAAACTCTTAATTCTTTGCTGAATTCCTCACTGAAACTGAAAACTTCAGTGCTTCTGCCAGTCCTGCTGGGCTGTCACCAGCCTCCCAAAGTGTCTTTTGAAATCAGATCCTCAGCGATGTACTACTGTGGAGGAGTCTGTGGCTGCCAGGGCTTGGGCTGAAGTGTGTCCCGAGGACATGTGTGCACCTGTCCTGAAGCTTCCCACCCTAATTCCTGTGAAAATTTCCCCAGGTGGCTCCGTTCCTGTGTTCCTGTTTTCTGCAGGAAAGGGAAACAATCTTGGATTCAGCTGTTGCAGTGGGAGCAGGCTTGTCCTTTCCCAAAAAGTGAGCTTTTCAGGTTAAGGATATGGAGGAAAAGGTGCACTAAGGCATCTGGCAGTTGATAATACATAACACAAATGGGTAATTCTCAAAGGAAGCACTTAGAGGGGGCTTTATCCTACTCATACTTGCCAGGCTAAGAAAAAATTCCCTGTGTTACCTGACCACAAGAAGATGTACTTTTAGTAGAGGCCTCAAGGGGGGTTTTGTAGTTTGTTTTTATTTCTTACTAATTCTTATAAAAAATTGCAGCGTCAGTTTCTGTCTCCTCAAATAATTCCACTTTTTTCCCCGTAATCTGGGCCGGTTATTTTTTCATCCAGCGCTCCTCATTTCTTGACGATCCCTGCAGCTTTAGCATGCAGCTGCCATTCTGCTGCAGCTCCCACAAAGCAGCTGAAAACCAAGGTAACAGCAACATTTTGAGTGAAGGGGATGAAATGTGGGATAGGTTCAGCGTATTTCTTTGTCATTGTTGGAGTCCTATTCAGACTGGAACTGAATAGGAGGCTGATTAGCATGTGGAAGCATTTCTAAAGCACTGGGCTGTGAGGGTTGGGTGGTTTGGTTTTTTTTTTTCCTTAAAGGAGAAGTTTTGTGGCATTTATTTTTCTGACTGAGCTGGTATGAATCTTTGCCAAATGCAAAACCCATGAAAAAGCCAGATAGCATTTTGGAGAAAGCCTGTTTTGGTAAATCACCATGTGCTTGGGCACAAAGGGGCTTTCCAGTGTGTAAAACTTTCAGAGCTACTGCAGAATCTAGGCATGCAGCACATTTAAAACAGTCAGGCAAGTGGGATAGGGTTTGGAATACATCTGGATTGTGGATATAACAACAGCTACTTTGCTTTTGCTCTCGCTGAAACGGTCTGCAACAAGTGGATATTGGGTCCACAGCCTGAAAATCCACCTGCTTAAATTCTCAGGATCTTGCTTTCACAGAGAAAGATGAAGTTTTGAGGTCAATTAAAAAGTTAACTGCCAGTGAAAAACAACTTTTCCCCCATGAAACTGTTTCAAGACCTGGGCCTCAGGCTGTGTTTGGAGAAAACAGCTGACTTTCCCTTTAGTATCCAGGTGAGGTGCTCGGCTGATATTCCCATTATACTCCCTTGTTGCAAGATCTGCTGTATTTTCTCTGCATGGTAACTGAAATGATTGCCCTGGTACTGTTTGTGGGTCTCAGCTTTGTCTGTGCTAGAGGAGAAGTCCTGCCTTGGTAGTACCATATCTCTTGGCTTTTGCGGGAATGCAGGATTTTGGGGTGCTTGCAAGTCCCAAGGGAGACAGGTTGCATGCCAGGGGCTGTGTGAATGGAGCACACTTGTGCCCTGAGCTTGCAGGCAGAGTTGCAGTGCAAGAAAACGCGTTTAATTTCTGTGCACAGTGAGTGATGGACTGAGATCCACCTTGTTGACCTCAGCGAGTGATGGATTTGAGGTTGCATGGAAAGCTTATATGGCAGTACTTGGGGTCAGTACTTGGTGATGCATGTATTGTCCAGACTCTGTGTCTGGGTTTATTTGATGTCTTGTCTAGTTTTCTTTCAGTTATTTGAGTTTAAGAAATCAAAAATGGTCAGCTCACTGGTGTGCCTTAACATCATAGAATCCTAGAATGGCCTGGGTGGGAAGAGACCTTAAAGCTCATCTCTTTCCAACCTCCTCTGCCATGGACAGGGACACCTTCCACTAGACCAGGTTGCTCCAATCCCCATCCAGCCTGGTCTTGAACACTTCCAGGGATGAGGCAGCCACAGTTTCTCTGGGCAACCTGTTCCAGTGCCTCACCACCCTCTGAGTAACATCAGCTACTGAAGGCTGATTAAAGCTATTGTTTAATTAAGGAGAACTTAGCTACTCTGTTCACAATTCATGATTAAAGGATCGTTTGAAGTAATCCTGCCATATTTTTCCTTCCCTCCACTTCTCTCCTTTATCATGAAGAAAGTTCCTAGCACTGTACGTGCCCCAGTGCCGAGGGTTTGAACGCTATTACGGGACCGCAAACCTGCTGGCAAATCTGGCTGCTGCCAAAGGCATCTGAACATTAAAAAGCCCTGCAGAGGGGTGGAAGGGAGTTCAATCTCAGGATACGCTGATTTGGAAAGGGAATCCAAACAAAGAGGCTTTTCAGCAGAGGCTGAGGCTTGGCTTCTCTCAAGGGCAGTTTGGGCTTGGGGAAGCATCCGGGAGGCGGCGAGTGAAGCAGGAGTACATGAGCTGGATGCCGCGCGGTGTAAGGTTTCCCAGCACAGCATGGTTTTGTGTTACAGGCTGGGGAACTGGCTGCAAGAGCTCCTCTCCTTTCTTTCCCTTTTTTTTTATTTTTTCTTTCCCTCCTTTTATTTCTGTTCAAAACAAAGGAGAGGTTTAGGCTTTTTTTTATTTTTTCTGCTTTTGTTTTTTTTAATAAAGGTTCCCATCCCCTGCAGGTTTGGCGATGTCTCTCACTGTTGATGCTGGAGGGGGGACCCGTTGGTGCCTCTGACCTGGAGAAACCCTTTGCTGGGTCCCATGCCGGCCTCACAGGGATGTGTTATTTTGCCCAGAAAGCTCAGCCCTCTCACGGGCTCACCGAGGGCCCTCTGGCAAGAGCTGGTGTTCCTGAGGGGACAGACACCTCATAAAGGAGTTTGGCTCAGATAAGAATTCAAATGAGGTGGATTCAGGGGCACCTTCTTCACAGCAGGAGGGATGCAAAGCAGGGAGTGTGTCTGTTCCCATGGCAGCCCTGTCCCTTGCTGTGACACCTCTGGTGCCACAACTTTCCCAAGAAGTGCCAGGAAGAGCCGAGCAGGGAGGAGGTGCTACCAATCATCCCAACCAACCAGTTGGATTTTTTTTATAGGCACCAGATGGTTTTAATAGAGGAAAGCTGAACTTCTTATGACCCTTCCCCACAGACGTTGTTTGTTGTTTTGTGACTGTGGCCAGGACAAAACCCTGTCCCAGAACTTGCAGTGAGTGGATAGTTTGGTGCCTGGTGCCTTCTTCTCCCACCCTACCATAAGCCTTCTCACTCCCCCCATGCTCCTCTGCCTGCCCTGACTCCAAATTATCTGAGGGAAGCTGCTGGGCATGGAAAACTTGAGGCTTTCCACTGATTCCTGGCTAAAGAGATTAGCAAGGGTACAAATTGGAAGAAACCAAAACATCTAAAAGCGAAGTGCAAGGAAGCAATAAAATGTCAGGCCGTGTCTTCCCTTCTAGTTGATTAAAAATTCTCCTGATAAGCAAGAAAGCTTTCAAGGCTGGACAAGACCTGTATCATGTCAAATGCAGTGAAAGGTTTATTAGAAGGATAAAGTGGTGCGAGTGTTGGGTTGTACTTGCAGCCCTCGTGGAATTGTTATCCCCCAGGGCTGAAGGCCTTTTTAAATCATCCAGGAGCAAGAAGTGTGATAGAGAAATTGCTTCTTCTATGGAGAGAGGAAGATGCATGGAAATAGGGGTGTCTGGATGGGAGAGTGGGAGACATGGGTGTCTGTGTCAGAGAGGTTGACACAGAAATTCTGTGTTGGGGCAAGTTGTATGACAAAGGTAAAGGAAGAAGAGCCAAAGCCACCAAATTACTGCTAATGAGGGTCTCTGGGTACTGTAAGTGTATCTGTAATGCATCCAACCCTGTGGCTGAGTGCATAACTGTCCTGTGGCTGTGATCATTTCTGTAAACCCTCTTTTGCTGCCCCTGTTTACAGTCTTGTTTCTGCCCAGGAGCATAGGATTTCTAGTAAGTCTAGGATCACACTCATGTCACGTTTCATTCATTTCATGGTGGCTTTAGGGACAGGAGGCCACTGGGATGTTGCAGACTGAGAGGAGGAGAAGCTCAGTGGACTCACCTTGACTTTTGGAAAGTAGAAAGTCAAGCAGAAGAAGGAAATGAGGACTGGATCTCCTCCTCTCCATGGGAAAAATATCAGCATTGGAAACCAGTGTGCTTGGAGGTCTGCTCCAAGTCAGTGCCAAGATGCTCCACTGGGCTCATGGTTCCCCTGTAGCCTGAGAAATCTTCTTGGGGTGAAACACAAGACAAGAATGACAAAGTAGGAAAACAAAAGGCTCAATTCCATGCTGTTGTGTTTGACTTCCCAAGGTTTTAATTGCCAAGGGCTGCATTGGGAGCCAGCTGGCTGCAAAGGGATGCAGATCTCCAGTAAGAGGGGCAAAGGGATGCAGATTTCAAGTAAGAGAAGAAAGGCTCTTTTATTTAATTTTTATCTTTAATCAGAGGAACTAACAACTGTTATGTTTTCCTGCAGGAGATGCAGTTTTGTGTACGTTTCCCCTCCAAAAAATGAATTATCCTTTTTAGATACCTGTTTCCTCAGCTCCTCCAGCTGCTATTGAAGTTCCTGCTGTGATTGTTTTACTACCTGTAGGAGTAAGATGGTGCAAACAGCAGGAAAGGCAAGTATGGAGTACAAATTATACCTCGATTTTAGAATTTTCTCCTTGGAGCAGAAAACTATGCTTTATACAAAGGGAAAATACAGCAAGTGATTTAATTTGCAAGCCCTTGGCCAATGCACCAAGAGATGTGCATTTCCCTGCAGATGTGGTACACAGACAAAGCAGGATCAGGCCCACCAGTGTGTGGCCTGGGAACAGGCTGGACAATCCCAGTTTCACTGCCAAACCCACATTTTTTGTATGATAACTCAAAGAGAGTCAAAGAAGGGCCAGGTTAAAAAAATAATAATAATAAAGCAGGGGATATTTGGCATGCTGGTTGTATAAATCCTGACATTAGCTACCTGTGAATCATCCAGCAGCATGTTAATTGGTCCCCGTCAGTAGATGAGGATTTGGCATCAGGTCTGCATGTAATTACAAGCCACACACAGAAGGACACAGGCAGCTAATGAACTCCTGCCAAACTCCAGCTCCGCTTCTGCGGCTTTTGAAGTCCGCTGGTCTTTCAGCGTTTTGTATAGTAAGCACTGAAAGGCATCAAATCACTCCTTTGACAGTGTTTAGAAAGGGTTGGTTTGTTGAATAACCGAGTCCCTCCAAACTCCCATCTGAGAACTGGAGCATCTATAGGCGCCTTTCTCAGCAGAGCAGTAAATAGGCTGGAAATAGAGGACACCCCTGACGAGCTGCTGAGCTCCTGCCTCGCTGACAAGAGCCAGCAGGCTCCGGTTGCCACGATGGGCTGCAATAAAAGAAACTATTTCCACTTAAAAATACTTCAAAACAAGCCCACCAATATGAGGAGCTTTTCTCCCAAGCTCCAATGTTTATAGCCGAGGCTGTGCAAAGTGGGGTGCAGCGTGTCATGTGGGTCTGCAGTTGCATTGGTGTTCTGAGGGAGGTAGTGAAAGGGGGTTTGGAAGGGCAGGTTTTCATGATGCTGGATTTGGAAGGTCGTGGTGCTTTTTAATGGATGCTTTGTGGCTGGGATCGGATTTGAGCCTGAGCCCTTCTCCTCCTCTTTTCATGCCTGAGGTGACAAAAGGAGTAGTTGTTGAGATAAAAACAATTTCCATGAAAACCTGCAATTTTCAGGCAAACATACCAGGCGGGTTTCATGGCAGTACCATGGTGAAGAGGAATAATGCAGCTTGGCACGAAGGTCTTCCAAAAAAAAAAAAAATAAAAAAAAGAAGTGGGGGGAGGAAACAGAAGAGCCTTTGTCAAAATTAACTGCAATAAAGAAAAAGAGACTGCTATTCCCTTGGGCTTCTTTAACCTTTTTTCCTCAATTTATTCACACGTTCCTTGACAGCAGAGCACAGCATTGTTGCAGGAGGCTGGAAAGGGAAATTGGGAGTTATCCATTTTTGGTTTTAAAAGGCACGGTACATGTTGTGTCCCTTGAGTCAGTGTGAATAGAGGCTTGGCCATTGCCTGTGCCATTCAGATGTGGCCCAATTTATACTG
Source organism: Scytalopus superciliaris (assembly GCA_013400415.1). NCBI lineage: Eukaryota > Metazoa > Chordata > Aves > Passeriformes > Rhinocryptidae > Scytalopus > Scytalopus superciliaris. The sequence continues at coordinate 1,354,451 of VXBX01001954.1, read as the reverse complement.
TCCCTTAAGGAAATGGGGCTATGAAATACCACCTGCCTGCAAAATGCAGCCGTCGTGGGGAGGTTTGGGCTGTGCATGGGAAAGGGGCTGGGGTGACACTGTGTGTGACAAGGTGGATGTGCCCACTCTGGCTGGTCCTGTTCTTGTAGAACAGCGTGGTGAAATTACACTGCTTCATCACCTGAATTTGCAGTTTTCTGTTTCTTAGAGGGATAAAATCACCCAGAATTCCCAAGATGGTGTGCACCATGAAACTATGCTGTCCCCAAAAAATCTGTTTGGCTTTCAGGGGCATTAATAATTCATAGTGTGTCATCCAGGGGCAGCTGGGGTCTGCATAAGTAAATTCTTGTGAGCAGCACAGGACAGACACCTCCGTCTCTGCAGGTGATGTCTTGCCTCTGAAGTATCCCATTGCCAGTTGTTTTCCACCGAAGAAACTCAAACTTCTGTGGGTAGCAAGGTGGCAGCAAGGCCAAGGCAGCAGCTTCTGCTTTCCCCTGCAAAATTTCCCTTCCTTGTAATACAAAGCTATTTTAATTAGGAGCATGATTTTTACTCTTTTTTTTTTTTTTAATGTTACCTGACTACCAGTTATATCACATATTGCTCTGTGTTAGGATGTCACTCTGTGTAGTAACTGCAATCAAAATACAAAGGAGCCAGAAAAGTGATAACATTATGCTTTTTTAACCCACTGGTGAACTGGCAAAGCCTTACTGAGCTCTGCTCTAGGGACCACCAAGATCAACCCCCCATCACTTTAAGGGCCTTTGGGTCACTTCCACCCACGCTCAGGTCTCTTTGCCTTTCAGCACTGCGTGCCGTGCACTATATCCTGGAAACTCCACCAAATTGCGACTACCGAGGGGGAAAAGTTTCATTTCCAGTTAATCAAGGGAGTTGTGTAATACCATTTTCTCCTGGGGAACTTCCAGAATAAAGAAAGGAGCAAAGGGAGGGGAGGGAAAGGGGAGTATTACATAAAGCAAGTATATTAAGAGGAAATAAATTATGAATTAAAAGTGATTAGTGAACTTTTAAGGAAGAGGTCAGAAGTGCTTTTTGGAATACAAACTTTTTAAGCTTCCAGTGCTTGTATTGGGTTACAGAGTTATAACCCGGCCTTATTTGTGCAGGTGGCTGCTGCTTCAAATCTGAAGAGGGATTTTGCATTTACAATAGGTACATTGACAGAACTGGGTCAAAAAGCTACTGGTGGCAGGCATCAGTGCTGTGGCCAGGGGTTCTGCTGCCTCCTGCACAGGGGCAGCTACTCCCAAAAACATGTTTCATTACAGTGGCAGTACCTGGCTGGGATGCTCAGGAAGGAGGAGAGGAAGCTTGAGAAGTTCAGCAGATGAAGTTTTTTTTAAGAGACCTGATGTTGACCAGCTTAACTGGCTTTGTTTTTACTTCAAATACTTTGTGCCTTTATTGATTTTAAAATAATCAAGAGAATTTTGTCGACTGCATGTTGTTGGTTGTGGTTTTATATTTCCACTTGTTAAGTTTCAGGGTGGCTGTGCAAAGAGAAGGAGTCAGGGCTTGTATGTGGGGATGTTTGGGAGCAGTAAGCTGAGATAAGGTATCTTTGCTTGATATTTTATATATTGAAACAACACCAACAGCTCACAAAACTTTCCTCTTGCATAGGTGTTCATAGGGTGGTTGGATAGGGCCCTGAGCAACCAGATCTAGTGAGCCACATCCCTGCCCATGGCAGAGAGTTTGCAACTGGATGATCTTTAAGGTTCCTTCCAAACCAAGCCTTTTTATCATTCCATGGATCTATATGAGTAGAAAACAGAGTTGTTACTACATGGGGAAATATTAGGGTTTGGGTAGCAAATGTGTGCCAATGGATGAAGGAAGCAGACATTCTGCACATCCTTACATTGCTTTTGCAGAAAGCTCTTAGATTTCCCCCAAAGAAACAGGGTGTTGAGTTATGCTGGGGCTGGGCAATGGTCTGAGCCCTTCCTCGAAGGCTGAGCCCAGAGGAGTGATGGTGAGGCTCGTTCCAAACCCCACTGACCGGCAGAGTAAACTGTCTTCGCTTCGTTTGTAATTGAAAACATAATAGTAGCCACAGTGTATTTTTCACACGATCTGTTTGCCTTCAGTATTGCAGAGTTCACAGGCACATTTTTATTTTTTTTTTAATTTTTTCCTCTCTATTCAGGATGGGTCATCCCAGGTCAGACTTGTTATAACTGTGAGACTTCCAAAGCACATGGATGCATAGAGGTACCTCAAAAGATGCTGACACGTTGGGGTCTTCATGGTGTATTGCATTTTATTCCTTGCTGTAGACAATGTGAAATGATAGCTTTATTTCCATCATGTTTGGCTCTGGATTCCTGTTGGTAATGTCTCTTATATTCACCCCCTCCAAATTTGCTGGTTGGCCAGTCTGGTTTAAACCTGTTTTACCCCACAAAAGCAGATTTTTATTTGTATCTACATATTGTGGCTTGGGTAAGACCTTTCGTTCTTATTAATGCACTTTTTGGTATTAAATATATATGTGAACTTTAATATAAAGCTCTTTTAATACATCAGCTCAAGCCAAACTCCCATGAGGAACAACTTAACACTCTTCTTCTCTCTTTTCCATTGTATGTGGTCTTTACCTCTGAAAATAGGTAACAGGTACTCACTAAAAGCATTATTTCTCCCAGCAAAATCCATGGCAGCATTCCTGTTCATCTGGAGCTCTTGGATCATGGGGCTCGCACATGTTCTCCAGCCACATGAGGAAGCGTTTCTACCAAGGTTTAAAATCCAGAGGAATTTACAGTGCATGAGAATAATTTGACATTTAGTTTAAAGTTTCTGTGACTAAGGACCTTTTTACAATAATATTCTCCCAGGATGGCTGGTTCAATAAACATGCTCCAGGTTGCACAAGAATGTATTAATCACGAAAGATGGCTATCACAGAATCCTGTAATGGTTTGGGTTGCAAGGGACCTTAAAGCTTGTCTCGTTCCAATCTCCCTACTGTGGGCAGGGATACCTCCCACTAGATCAGGTTGCTCAAAGTCCCATCCAACCTGGCCTTGAACACTTCCAGGGATGGGTTTGTCTCTGGAAGTTGGGTTTGGGGAGTGGGTAGAGACATCTGTCATTTCTGACACCACCTTTGGTTCCTTTTAGAGGGACTTCTCAAATACCTCTGCAGCTTGGGGCCCTCAGTGTTGTAGGGATTGCCCATATAGAAAATAAATATTCTTGGCTTTCTTCCTGTTTGCTAGTGCACTAGCAGGCATAAGAAGCTGTTTTGCCCAGCACTCCTGACTAACCAGTTCTTATTAAAAGAAAACAAACAAAAAACTCCCAAAAAGTAAGAACCCAGAAAACACCATCAGCTAGGTCAACATGAATCTGTGTGTGCCCACTTAAAGGTCTTCTGGATTCTGTAGCATCTGGTGGAGCTAAAAATGATGAGGTTTATATTGATTTGGCTGAAATATAATTAACAATAATAAAGTAGATGGAAATATCACACTCTCAATAGGAAGAACACCAGACAGATTGACATAGATAGGGGCAAACATTCATGTGAGTTACATGAAATAACCTACAGCAAGAAGGAAATGAACTAAGAACTTGTTGCCTTTTTTTGTGGAAATCAACTCTTTGTGTCCTAGAACTTTTCCAAACAGGTCAAATCAGAATAATGTTATATATACTGATCCTTGTTTATAGGTTCTTTAGTACTCTAAAGCAGGTACCTGTTTTACTGTAAAGTCTAGAGTTTGTTTGTGTGAATTTTCTATCCTCATGTGTCTGTGTAGCTGAGAGTAGTGGAACTGTAATAGAGTTGAATGGGAATCTGTTTTGCAAACAAAGACATTAGATGTGTTTCCAAAATAGAGGCAGATGCACAGAGCAATCTTCTGGACTGCTGGAACCAAGGGGAAGAACAATTTAAACCATGAAGGTAATACAATAGCAGAGCTGATGGCTAGCCTAGTGGTGTCCTAGTCCTAGTTGCTCTAGTGAGTATATGGGTCTGAAGTATTCAGATTCAGTCAAAAAAACATTGGGATGCATCACTGATGCTTTCAAGATCTTTAAAAATCCCAACACAATGACTCAATCCAGTCTGCAGTAGGGTCTTCTTTTGACTGCACTGGGCTGTGGATCTGGTTCCTTGGAGTTACTTTTCATTTGACAAAGCTTCCTTCAGATACTCCCAGGGCTGGTGCAGAAATGGGCTCTGTCTTGATTGACAGCATACGCCTGATATGGTGGAAATGTGGAAATACTTCTATTCTTTGGGTTGTTAAATTTTATTTGTGTGTGTGTATGTATATATATACATATATACATACAATGTAAATTAGCTCCAAGAGCTGTTCGCTGTTGCAGCGGTTGCCAAGGCTGGTCTTGCAGTGCTGCAATCCTTCTTTAAAAGTCAGGGAAGCCAACTTTTAAAGCCCAAAGAAAAGCCTACCGTAGGCTAATCTAGTTTTTATGCATTTTTAAATATGTACAAATATTGTAAACCAAATAAGGTTTACATGTACCCAAGATCAGCCACTAAGTACTTCAAATAGAAAGCCTGTCTCTTGTAGGTACCCAAATATTTACAGAGTGTGATTTGAATGAGGAATTAGATACCCCACTCCGCCCTGCCATATTATTTGATGGTCTTTTTCACTTATTAAGCTGGATGTTGAATCTACCAAAACCTTAAGAACACCCAGGGCCTGGACACTGGCAGGCAAACACATCAGGGAATGCTTGTCAGAAACCAGCATTGCTTTGTTGAGATAGCCAGCACCATCCCACCAACTGCAGGGTTGAAAGGAGAAACGTTTAATGGAGAAAAAACCCCAACCTCCATCAAAACCAAACATTTAGGAAGAAAAAGGTAGGGATGATGTTTCATTTGGTGCAAAGGTGAAGGCAGGGCTGGGAAGATGAGAGAGGCTTGGGTGGGTCACTGCAGAAATGCCTCCTGCCTTCCGCTCCCTCTGCTTTTTGATGAGTGGCCAGTGAAAGCTTATCCCCTTTTTAAATTTTTTTCCCCTATTAAATCTGCACAAGCGTTAACTTTTCAAAGACTCTGGGATTCAAAGTGCTGTGCCCAACACAGAGTCCTTTTTTCTCCTGCCTTTGATTTTATGCACATTTCAGGCTGCTCAGAGAGTACACGGGGGCTTTGCTTAGGCCTGGTGGTGGGGTTTTAGCTTTCAGGCTGCCAGCCTGCCCAGGATTATTGCCTATTAATTGCCTCTTAACAAAGGTGCTGACCAGAGAATGGAAATCTAGAAGCAAGAAAAAAGTATTGTTAACTCGATTCACTTTATTAAATGGAAAGACAAATAAATTTAAACCCTGCTCTGAAATACCTTAGTGTAGGACACCAGTGGTTAGAGGTCGCCAAGTCATTTGGACTTCCTCCCAACAAAAGCAACATCATTTTTCAATGTCCAGCCCCACAGCATCCTGTGGTGCCTCACACAATTCTTGGGTGTCCACACCTGCTCTGTGACACTTGGAGCAGGGCTGAGCCTGTTTGGATGGGGCAGGATCAGTCCCCAGGAGATTTCTGTTATGTTCATGGTTTGGAGTGGTGTTTGATCTCCTACAGCATAGTTGGATAAAAGCTTGTGGTTGGGATTTCCGTGTTCTCTTATTGAAGTAAAAAATTCCCTTTGTGTTAGGAAAAAATCTTTCCTTCACCTTGTGAAGGATGTTACAGTTCAGAAGGCAATTTCAGCTTCATTTACCTTTTTTGCCTTGGAATAAGCAAATCCCTTTGTTTAATGCTTTAGTTTTCTCTGTCTGTGAGATGGGGATAGCAGCCTTTCCCTTATTGCACAGTCCTATATGGGTGTGCCAGTGTTACCTTCATGCTTTAGGACATGGTCCACAAGCTGCTGTGTCATTTCTTAGCATGGAGATACCAGTATTAAGGAGGATGTAAGGCCCCTCTACATTATTCCTAAAGACTTTGCAGTAGGTCTGTGCACTTAGGTGAGTCATAGCCACAGACAGAATGACCAGATAGGACCATTTTTGGAGAAGAGTGACTATCCCCCAAATCAGTGTAATTGTTTTACCTGCCCTGTACCTCTGTTGTTCATTTCAAGCAAATCACAATTTGTTACCGTTTTCTGAAAAGCACCTCTTTTATTCTCTATAGTTTAGTGTTGTGTGTAAGGATGGGAAGTGGTGGAGATTGAAGACTCAGCGCCCTTATGGGGTTTGGCTGTTGAATCTGTAGATTCAAATAACTGCAGCCAGGGATGCACATTCTGAATTTCCTATTAAAGTGCTGAATCAGAGAGGATTGGGGCAGAAGAGGTGATGGGGACAGATGTTTCATCCTCACAGTATGACCCTACACTGCTTGCCTTCCATTTCCAAGGTGTGTGGGCTGTAGCCCCACTTGTGGATACCTTTGCCTCCAGCAGATCTCCTAGTGTGAATAATGTCTCTGTGGTGTTTTGCTGAGGGATCCCAAAGGCATCTCTCTCTGCATTTAATTTTCTCTCTTCTTCCAGACTTCCCTCTGTAGTGTTTTTTCTGCAAAACCCATACTCTGACTGCCTTTTGGCACTGCTACAAGTTTTTCTGTGCTGGAACCCCCTTGCCAAAAAATATGTGGGTGGTGACCTAGTCCCTTAGACAACCCATCCTCCAAGAAATAACCTTGTGGAAGAAGAGTCATCTTGAGCACAATTTGCTGTTTGCCATGGGCTGGGGTCTTCTCTTCCTTGGGTGAAAGAGCAGCCTCTCACCCAGCCCTCAAAATCAAAGGCATGTTATGTCTTCTGAGTAATACCGGTTCAGCTATGAAGAGTGTGTTTATGTTTCTCATGTTAAAAAAAGGGGCAGGGGAAAAAAAAAAAAGAAAAAAAAAAAAGGGAATCTGAGGTTACTGTTTTGCTGGAAAAATATCAAGACTTGATTGGCAATATCCCACTAAACCACAAGTTTGTAGGAGAGAAAACAAACCCATTGGATTTTCTAAACTATGCCTATGTGCTTTATGAAAATGTGTCCCATATAGGTCACTTATGCTCTTATTATAGCTGTGGCAAGTGTACACATAATTGAATCTCGGAAATACTACCCCATGCTGCTCAATGAATGAAGGGAAAACAAATCTTTATTATTCCTGGGTTCACATAATATATAGGAACACTATTGTCTTTTTTTAATTTTTTTTTTTTAATTTTTTTTTTAAAAGCCAGTTTTAACTTTCAGATGTATTTTATTGTCTGTGGGAACATGTGTTTTACAGACCTGTCATGTGAAAGCTATTAACAAGAGGAACTGGAGGAATAACAATAAGCCACGTAACCGTGGCATGTCTACTCCCCGAGTTCAACTGTTACACCGCCGCTCCGAGCGCACGTGAAATCGGATCGCACCGAGCGCCATGAGCGCTTCTCCTGCCATTTTTCATTGGGAAACTTAAGGATTTTTAAAGTGGCCTATTAATATGGGATTGCTGGCATCGGAGGGGTGCTTTGGGGCCAAGCTGGCCGGGCATCAAAATGGTTAAATTGTGGAATGGACATCAACTGGATTCACACGAGATGTCTGATTTTATTTACCAAATCTGAGCTGGGCGGGCAGTTCTGAAACAGTTCCTCGCTGGTTCACACATGTGGTGGAAACTGTTCTGCCTTGCCAAGCACCACAGGGCCCAGAACTTGCAATCAACCCACTTCTAGAGCTTTCAGAGAGGATTTGAAAGGGGCCCTGAGTAGTGGCCTTGACCACTCTTGGGTACTTGGAAAGGCTGATGTTTGCGTGTGTTGTCACTGCTCACAGGTGATGGATTTTTGCCTTTTTCTTAAGACCAACAAAACCTCATAGTAATCCTGGATTAGGCAAGCCTATTAACATATAGGAAGAGGAGCCAAAATGGATTGCGCAAAGTGAAATCCAGAAAGTGGTTCATGTGGAGAACATGTGGAACATTATTTTGATGACACTTTTTAACAAGCTGGATGGTGCCCTTGCTAATCATATCTAGTAGACTGAGTTCACTACAAATGTACTGTGGACAAATTTGGGTCAAACCCAACAGCACATCAGTTTTTATTTGTTTTTTTCATTAATTTTAGGAGAAAAAACTCTCTGATGTCTGTGACTTCTAGCTGTGTAAACAAACCCACAGATACTTAAGCAAGTTAGTGGTCGGCAAGTATTCCCTGGTGTTTTCTGTACGATCTGGGTGTGAGACCTGTTGTCTTGGCCCAAGGACAACTCGAACCACTGTGCATTTGTTTTTCCCCTTACCTGGGTTTCGCTCTGCAAGTGGGAGGAGGGTTTCCTCTACCCTGTGGTTTGTGATTACTCTGACCGTGGGTTTCGGGGAATCTGGGGCTTGTTTTGGTGGGGATGTAGTGCTCCTCTTGGTGATGGGCTTAATAGCAAAGATGGATGGGGAAACTGAGACAAAGCGAAGGAGGGTGCCCTGGCCAAGGTGACACCGTGGCTGGGAAACCCCCCAGGGCTCTCCTAGTTTTGAGGCAAGGCTGTATTTCTCTGAAAAACTTAGAAGAACATGGAGTTACAGACGTGCAGCAATTTCCAGGTGTTCCCTCCATACTATGTGCCCTAATCCATGTTTTTGAGCAGATCTGCTCCTCTGCCTGTGCAGAGGCTTCACAAATAGCATTTAAAAAACATTTCACATGGCTTTGTTGTGATTGAAGGTGAACAGGCTCTGATGGGAGTTCATTGGCTCTTGTGAATGGGCTGGTCCTTGCATGGATGGGTCGAGGGTGGGTATCCCACGGCTGCTCAGAGCACATAGTTGTTTCATTAGTAGGTACAAACACACATATACCCTGTAAATACAGTGAGGAGTGAGCCCAGGAAGGCTTCAAAGGCATAAAAGTGATGGGAATGGAGAGTAGCTGGGCTGCCCAGGTAGAAGCCATGCAGATACTCGATCCCCCAGTGTTTGTTTGCACAGCTCGGGGCTGCCCGGCCACGGGGCGCTCAGCAGAGCATCAGGCCCTCCCCAGAGAAAAGTGCCAGATTAGTTTTCCTGGCCTTTTGCAGAGGGATTGCTTCAGTGGTCTGTTCCTGTAAGTTAATATTTGCAACGCACAAGGCTTAACTGAAACCAGGCTGTGCAGACATCTGATAACCATAACAGAGGAGATGCTTTTTCCCTGCAAGACCGACTTGGAAAAACAAATCCCAATGCTATTCCCTTTGGAAAGATAGCAATATGGAAAAAAAAGCATCAGGAATGGTGCTGTGTGGTTTGCAAGGGGTTTTCTAGTTGAGTTGATTTTTGGGGGGGTTTTGTGAGCTGCTTGTGTTTGCCTGCATTGCTGATGGGCTTGGTTGTCTCTCCCCTTCTTTGTAGCTGGGTTGCCCTTCCTCATCATTGAAACGAGCACAATCCAACCCTACCAGAGGGGCTTCTACTGCGACGATGACAGCATCAGGTACCCAGAGAAGAATGTGGAGACTATCAACGATGCAGTGCTGTGTGCTGCAGGTATCCTCATCGCAATCCTCGCTGTAAGTACCACCCCTGAACCCTCATCTTCTCTCCCTTGAAGTTTTTTTGTCACCTCTTTTAGCACCAACATCCCGTCAGCAGGGGAGTTTAACACGGTCTTGCCAGTGTGTTCACGCTATCTCCCAAGGTTTGCATGAGGTTTGCATCTCCTCTACGATTATTTGACTTTTGTGTAAGCATGGAGTAACAAGCATTTGCAAATGAAAGCATGTAATGAGAGGAATGAGATTAGTCTGAAGCCCATAAACAGGCCCAAAGCTGTTTGGGCAAGTCTGTGAGCTTCACAAAAGCTTTTTCACCCTCCAGTAGGAGTTCAGAGTAGAGGCAAAAAGCACTTGAGTGTCAGCAAGGACTTGGCATGGCTTGTCCCTATTCAAATAACTCTTGGTATTTGCCTATTTTATAAGGTTTAAAAAACAAAGAAAGGATACATCTTTTCAGCTAACCAGTGCTTGGAAAAGTTTAACAAGTTAGTATTAGGTTTTTAAGAGATTGCATATTACAACCATTTTTAAAAGACAATTAAAACCTTCCGTGGGGAGCATATTCCCTGTAAAAAGTAGTTAATGCACCACCTTCCCAATGGCTCTTCATTTTCCTTTTCCTGCCAGTTTTCCTAGAGCTGTGCTAGGAATTGATTGCATGGTGAGAGCTTTCTATGTCAGCCAAAATGCTGAACTCAGCTCACAGAGTTGACCCTCCTTATGCCAGCACGTACCCAGTGTTGGGGCAGAAGACAAGAGCTGTCTCCTACTTGCTGTTTAAACACTTTGAGCTAAGATGAAATTCCCCTGTAAAAAGTACCTACATTTTCCTTCTCACCTGTTGCCACAAGAGCTTAGGTGCTTTCCCAGAGATGCTGCCTTTTTCTTGGCCCTTCAGCTGAGAGAGATGGCAATGGCAAAGTCAGGGCCACTTGTCCTCCTTGTAGCTTTCATCTTTCCTCATAGGAGCAATGCCACAGGCAAGAGATATTTTAGGATGGCACTGTACCTGCTTTGGTAATAGCCCATCCTCAGCTTTGCTGCTTAGTGACATAAATCTCTTCATCACTTTCTCATCTCTCCATCTTTTCCTGACACTCACTTAGCAAACTAGGCCCCCCAAAAGTCCCTGTTCCTATTCCCCCTTCCTTCCCAAAGCACCAAAAGGTGCCAGACCCCCAAATCTATAAACATTGCGGAATTTTACCCTGCAGGTGAATGACCCCCAAGTGTGGAAAAGCCATAAAAACGAAATGAAAAAGCCTCTCATTTTTGCATTACTGCCTGAGCTATCAGCACGCCGGCTCCATGTGGAGTGTGCTTCTGATCTGTAATGAGGCAGTGGCAAATACAGGAGTTGGAACAGAAACTGGAAACATAATCAGCTGCCTATGTGATCCATCAACTTTCTACCACAAAATAGCAGGTCAATTAAAAAAGAAAGAAAATCCCCAAAGAATTAGATGTTTCTGCCCTGGTTTCACTGTGCCCACAACAAATGTAACTTAATAAGGTAAATCCAAATGCTCAGTTATTTGCTGCTGAGTGACACAAATGGCTAACGAGGAATTGAAGCAACAGATTTCTTTGCTATGGCAGCCTGCATGGAAAATTCAAGTCAGCCTGACCTCTTTTTTTCAGATGTAACCCAGATACCAGAATTACTGTAGCATAATAGGAATTCCTTCCAAATCCACAAAGCACTGACTCTACTCCTTTTGCTTACATCGTTTGCCTTCAGAAGGCAGGACAGTGGTTTTGAGGACTTCCAGGGAGTGGGTGTTTGGGATGGAGCAGCCAAAATTTCACGTGGCGTCACAGGCAGCACAGCCCAGGGTAAAAGGTCCAGGTCATGTTTTAAGTGGCTTGAGGACACTCAGAGAGCTTGTTAAGTAAACGGTAGAGACAAGTCCTTGGCTTCGATCAGAATGTGAGGGGTTATACATTTGGTTTTAATATCTGTATATTTACTGACTTCAGGCAAATTTCCATGCAGATGACACTGGAGAGGCTTGTGCCCCTGGGCTGTGCACTCTCACATCTCTTCTGTCTGCTCTTCATGCTGTAAGATGGTAGATTTGATGTTGGTGGTCCCTTGGATGACGAGGGAAAGGTGACACTCTCCTCTTCCTGAGCCTCGAATAGCTACTGCCACTGTGGTCCCTTGTGTCCCCACACCTGAAAGCCTATGAAAAATTCCTAAGAAAATTAATTTCTTAGGTGATCTAAGTTACACAGCTGGATTAGCTGGTTGGTTTACAGTTGAAGGTGATATGCTTCAATGTGATTAGCACAGAGAATGTTACACCAGAGGCATAAGTGACTAGAAAAGCTCTGAAAGTAATTACAGGCTTGTTGAATTGCTGGTGATACCTTATAATAACAATAAAATGGGCATGACAACCAAAAGTCTGCAAAAAGCATTCACAGACAGAGAAGTTTGATATTGGCTTCTCTGTAGTTACCATCTTTCCTAAATGTGTGAGACAGTCCCTGGGAGCTGTGCTCATCACCTGGGAATGGGATATGTCCCATGTGGATGGCTCGCCAGAAATGTGAGGCATGAGAAGGGCTTAATATCTTTAAAACTTGTTTTCTTTTCAGGTTGTCCTTCCAGTCCATGCACATCTGTGCTGCATTAGTTTTTCACCATCCTGCTTTATCTGGGACGTTGCTGCCAAAAAAACAAGTTTCCCCAATTTTTAGCTTCTCATTAAGGTTGAGCCATGGCTTTCACTAAGCAGGGAGGGTTCATGGGTACCCAGCAGCATGTTACTGAGGGAATGAAGGCTCCAATTTACAATCTGCTACATGTGTGCAATTACTCAGACCACCAACAGTGAGAGAAAAATATTAATCCCCAGACCTTTGTTGGTCCTTGTTTAAAATGATCACATGCCTTCCCAAGGCCAAGAGCCTCAGGTTTACATGTTTGTGAGTTTGGAGTAATGTCACATCTGCTGGTATCAGAGAATTTGTCTCATCTTCCCTCTGTGAAAGCCATGAGTTTTGAGCCTCTTAGCTCCCCTTCTTGTGAATTTAGGCTTTTGGGAGTGCAAATGATGCTTTGACCTCGTTGCAGGAGCCTCTGTGTCCATCCAGGACAACCTGACTCTGCAGTCCTCATGCCAGTGAGTTTTCCTTGCTGCCAGCTTGTACTGGAAAATGGTCCAAAATGGAGATAAACCATGGTCTTTGGAAATTGTGAGAATTAAAATGATGCTGTAGCTGGTTAGCTGCAGCTCCCTAAACAACTGACAGATTCCCAAGAGCAAATCTCAGCTGTGACACATAAACTCCAAAATGATGGTGCAGCCACCCAAAACATTCCTGTGTACGGTAGCAGAGCACACTCTAGTTTGGCCTTTATTTTTTGTTATTCCAGTTGTATCTTTCTTTGATAAAGCTTGCTTAGCTGCAATTTCAGCTGCCTTAGGTCAACCTTTGTTTTTTCAAGCCCTGGTACGAGTGAGTTCAAACAATGATACAGCTTCATCTCCTCTTAGTCTAATTGCCATACTTTTCCAGTTTATTAGTTTCCAAGGGCTGTGCCAAGCTTTTAAAAAAGGTAGGCAGGGGAGCCTCGTCTCCTGCTTACAGCTGGCAGGCTGCCACGCCAGGAGGAATATTGCTGGCTGCTCCAGAAAGGGATTAACATGAAGGCATTTTTCCTGACAGTTAATTTTACATATCATAGTCCCCATGACTAGAGAGAGGCAGGGACAAGGGGGTGTCCGAAAGAAAAACCTCTGCTTCAATTTATTACTCAGGTATAAAAACATTTAAAGTAATGAATAAAATCCTAAAGCTGTAAATCTGGAGCTTAAAACTTAGGTGTGTAGCGTGACAGTGAACAATTTAAGCCTTTGCCTCTTTGGGATAGGTGAGACATTTGGACTTCATTTCACAGCCTGATTTTCATTAACCTGCCTTTTAAGAGTCATGAATGTGAAAAGTTGGGTTCTCTGCTCCCTGACAGTAATTTATGGTGATATTGTCAAACCTCAGCATGCCCTGACACAAGAAAAGCATAATTTGCTGCCATGCAGTGGCAAGACCCCTTGAAATGCCCCAAAATAGCTGACGGTTGTGGAGGCTTTGAGCGATTTCAGTTGGATCTGGTGGCTGCAAGCTTTGTCCCAGACTATGAAAAGTTTGGGGCTTTCTGGTTCTTCCCTTGTTGTGTTTGTGATTTTAAGAGAGGAAGCTAAGCAGGTTGTTAATTTATTTTACTCCAAAATCAGTTTGATAAGAGAATGGATCTGGCCCCTTCTTCCCAGAATATGCTGATTGTTTATCAGGTTGATGTTAATGTTTACCCCACCACTACGCTGGGATACAATTTCACTTTTTAAATACATGCTGACATGTTAACCCAAAATATACCTTTTTTTTTTTTTTCATTTTTGTTTGTCAATTTTTTTCCGCTAACAACATTCTGATTGCAATTTCTTCTTGAAAGGGAATAAAAGGAGAATGGAGAGACACTGTGTGTTCTCCTTCCTCCCTGAGAGAGCAGATTCCTGCTTTGAGATGCTCAGGGCACAAAGAGCTGTCTCAGCCCTGCATGAACACCCATCCCTGGCTTTGCACGGGGTTTTTCCTCCTCTCTAACCTCTCTTTGTGTTTCCCCCACAGATTATAACGGGAGAGCTCTACCGCATCCACTACCTGAAGGAGAAATCCCGCTCCTTTATCCAGAACCCCTACGTTGCAGCGCTCTACAAGCAAGTGGGCTGCTTCGTTTTCGGCTGCGCCATCAGCCAGTCCTTCACAGACATTGCCAAAGTGTCCGTCGGGCGCTTGCGGCCACATTTCCTGGCAGTTTGTGACGTGGATTTCTCCGTCATCAACTGCGCCAAGGGAGTTTACATCCAGAACTACACCTGCAGGGGAAACGACACCAGGGTCCAGGAAGCCAGGTGAGAGCCAGTGGCACCAAAGTGATGGGTTGCTGCCCCTAAAAGGGGTTTCTCTCTTGGAAATAGATGATTCAAACCCAAAGCTGAGAGAATGCATGTTTAGATTTGGGATTAGGAAAAAATTCTTCCCTGTGTGGGTGGTGAGGCCCTGGCACAGGTTGCCCAGGGAAGCTATGGCTGTCCCATCCCTGGAAGTGTTCAGAGCCAGGTTGGATGGGGCTCTGAGCAACCTGGGATAGTGGAAGGTGTCCCTGCCCATGGCAGTGTGGTGGAACTGCATGATTTTTAAGGTCTCTTACAGCCCAAACCACTCTGTGATTCTATGAAATGCTGCTCTTTTTGCAAAGGCTGTAAATCCGTTTTCCAGTGACCAGCAGTTTCCCTTGGGAAGTGTGGCACTTGTCTGAATAATATTTCTTTTCCTTTCTCTTTACTCCTACACTATTGTTTCCCAGAGCTGTTACTCAGTGTGGGAATTCACCCTATGAGCTGAGCTCATGGTGAGCAGCCTGAGCTGTCCCATGTGTTGGAGCAGAGAGCTGCTCCTCCAGAAAGGCTCCACCACACAGGCAGGGCTGCCACTGCCTCCCCTTTGAGCTCTCTCTCTCAAATGCATCGGATGCTCAGCTTTGATTTTTCCTGGGGCACATTCCACATGCTGCAATTAAACGACCAGAGGAGTCGCTCACTTCTTATTTCTTTACGGTTTCCTGGTTATTTGAGGCGAGATGATGAGTTATCGGGTTATCCTGGAAATAACTGCTGTCCCACGAGTAGACCAGGAAGGGACGAACAATGCGAGCATCCTGTCCATCCGTTTGCTTTCTGCCTCATGAGCAAGGAGGGCGGATAAGGGGTTTTATAACCCAAAGGACTGGGGGTTGTGGGTCCCTCTGCTTTGGCAACCTCAGGAGCCGCAGGCGAGTCACCATAATGTATGTAAAATTGTCATATTGAAGCTTCTGCTGGTTCTTAGCACCTGCTTTGTTTTGCAGGAAATCCTTCTTCTCTGGGCACGCGTCCTTCTCCCTGTACACCATGCTGTATTTAGTGGTAAGTAACCTCACTGAGCTGATTGATCCCTTGTCCCCCTTTCCCGAGGCACTCACTCACATTCCACAGCAGGAATGGCACTATGAGCATCAGAGATAGAAAACTGTTTGAAAAAACTGATGGTGGCAAGATCCACTCTCAGGTGCTGCGGTGTTATTCAAGATAGAGACTCCTGGCATGATAGCTGAGCTGTACAGCTTTGGGTTGTAGCCAAGGTCACAAATAAATCCAAATCCTGCTAAATTTGTGGATGACCTGTAAAATTTTGTTCACCCCACTTTGTGGCTTCCACTGAGGGGAGTTTGGGGCAAGCTAAAATGTTTCATGGATGGAGGGGGACGATGTGCAGTTGAGGCTCTGTCAGGGCGTGATAGCTGGTTCCAAAATGCGCCAGCGGAGCAGGTGGAGCAGCCTCTGCCTGCCTGGTTCCGGAGCAGAGGGCTGGGACTTGTTTTTCTTTGTCAGTGAGAAATGGCTCTGCCCTTCCTGTGCTGGGGCTGGGGCTGGGGTGGCTGCCAAGGTGCTTCCTGCCGGGACTGCGGGAGGCACGCTGCCCGCACGGGCTGGACCCTCACACGGTGTTTTGGGAGGGTCTAGATAGTGATTTGTGTCTGATTCTCCTTTTTTAAAAATTCATTTTGTAAAAAATCAGGCAGAAAAAGCTTTTGTATTCCTTCTAAGGTTTGAGCACCTCCTCCACCCCTGTGAGCTCAGACCAGCAGGCAGAGAAACAACATGACACTGATAAAAACATTAAACATGAGCTTTTATCTAAGTGCTTCCCTCCATTCCTTATTCTCTGGAAAGATAAGTGACCACTGCTCCCTCCTGCCTTTTCAGCCCTGGATCTCCCCCTCCCTGTGAGCAATTTCTGTAATTGAATCACTAAGCTTTCCAGGCAGTTGTGGGCAGCACATTAAATTCTTTCTTTGTTTTTCATCTTATTTTGTTTTTGGAAATCTTTTTAATTTCTTCAGTAAACATTTTGGCCGTTTCCTTCCAGCCGGGTTACAATGAAGAGCTGCCTTGGTGATGCTTCATGGGAGGCTCAGCCCATCGTAAAAATTTCTGAGCTGAGTTTGGAAACCATCACTCACACTGGCATTTATTTATTTCTGAGGAGATCTGTGGGCAGTCAGATAAGTCAGCCCTGAGATGCTTTCGAGCCCAGCATCTGGAAACAGCAAGGACTGCCAGTCCCTATTAAGTTGGTGATGGTTTCTCTACCAGAGCTTGACCCTCTTTCTGCATGGTGCTGAACAAACCTTGTTACTTTGCCAGGCTCATTTTCCATGTGTTTTTCTGTAAATCCTACACTTGTGGAGCAGGTAAGAAACAAATGGGAATACAGTGCCTGGGGAGTGGTGTCAGAGAGTGCACTGGAGACCACAGAGTGCACTCAACATTCCCACAGGATGTTTGGAAAACCTGCTTCAGAGCAGAGAGCTGCCTCTGGTCTTCCTTTAGTGCTTTCCCTGTCTCCATATGGGAGCACTTGAGCTATCTGCACTGAGCAGGCTCTGCTCCACACCTCCTGATCCAGGACAACAGGCTGCTCCACTTATCCTTTTCCATGGTGGGCCAATCCCCTTAAAAATTACTTTATTTTTAATTTTTAACTTGTCCCGAAACTCTGATAAGGCTGGTAGCAGGCTCTGTCTGACCAGCTGTCCAGTTGCCTTGTGCCTTAAGAAGTTGGAAAATATTACATCAAGTGTTTGGTCATAAATTGAAGGAAAAGAAAGACAACTTTCAATGAGACATTGTGATGTGCTGTGTTTCAGAGGTGAGGAAATGATGATCTTAAGGGTCTTTTCCATAAAGATAATGACCCTTAATAATTAATTTCATAAATGATTTTATGATTCTAGCATGTCTAGCAGCATCCAGCTCCTTGGCCACTGACAGAGCTTGAAGGAAAAATCTCATAGGAATGGGAGGCAGAAAATTTGACAGGTTGGAGAGGTTGATAATATCCAAAAATAATTAAAAAAGGTTATAATAAGCCAGAGGGATTTTATTTCATGCAAGATAAACCCTGCTGTCTTGCCCACCTCAATGAATGAGTTGGGGTTTTCAAAGCCTGGTTAGAAATGTAGTATCCATCATGCCAATGCCTGCAGGAGGTGAGTTTGATGGATTTAATCAGGGAATCATCTCAATCAAGAGCTCTCTGGTTCCTAGGAAGTGAAGGCTGTGCTGCAGCAGGTTGCTGCCTACGCTTTGGATACCAGGAGCTTGCCAGGAACTTCTGCAGAGTGGGGGTGTTTGTGGGTCTGAGCGTGTCCTGAAGAGGTTTGGCGAATCAGTTGTGTCCCAAGTGTGTTCCCGATTGAACAATACTTCATATTTCAAGGATAAGTCACTTCCCGTCTTTCCTGGCGTTGCCTGGCTTCACTCTCAGAGCCTATTCTGAATTAAAATGTTTTCAAGTTTGCCTCACCTGATGGAGACGGGTGCCAGAAAACTTCAGCTGGTCTATTAAGAGATCCATAGATTCCCACGCATCCCACAGGGCTCCACCTGTACTGTGGGGCTGGATTTGTCCAAGTATTTTATGGGCAGTGGATGAGTGACCATGGCTTTCCCATTTCCCAGCTCAGCAGCAGAGCCCTGTGCTATCCATGGGCTCCTGGTAGGAAAACACTGATAGGTGCCAAACCCTGGAGGGCTTTGGGGGAAAAGTCTCAGGGAAAAGCACTTGCAACACAGTAAAATCCCCTGAGATTTAGTTCTAAATGCTGAGACTTCAGGGCTGAGTTTCTCGCAGCCTTCTTGTCACCAGGAATACTCAATTAACATCAGGCCTTTGTATAAAAAAATTTAAAAGGGGAAATTACACTTGGGTAATCCTCTTTGTCTTAATTTTCCTTGCTTTGTTACTCTTTGGCTGAGTGAGCTGTAATACATATTTATAGCAGGCTGAGAAAAGAGGAGGTAGGGAACAGCTTATTCCAGGCAGCCCTCTGGACCTGACCTACACCTCTTGGTTTCGTTTCTCTGGATGTGGGGAGCCTTTTCAGGCAGTGATGGACACTTTCCACTCCCTTCAAGCATGTGAGACCATAATGTTGATTTTGTTTTTTACATCATGAAGTTGCCTGTGGTCACAGCCAACCACACAGAGGGTGCAGAAAAGCTAAATTTAAATATCAGAAAAAACTAAGTTAATATTTCTCAGCAACTTTGGCTGATTCTGGATACAAAGCAAGTAAACCAGGGCAGCTTGTCTATTTAATGTGTGTTGGTGGGTGAGGGTGAAGACTTCAGATCAGAATGGGTTGTGGTGTGTTGTTCTGATTGAAATGAAAAATTAGAGATGTTGTTGGTTTTGTGGAAGGGAGTGTGAGCTTCTCACTGGAGCTTCTTGCTGATGAGTGGACATTGTCCCAGTGACCTGGTGCTGTTGAGCAATGACGTGCCCTCATGAAGGAACCCCTGTGGTGACTGTGGGCTCGGAGTCAAGTTTAGTGGTGATGTAAGTAAGCGAATAAACTGGAATTACATCAGAGGCCAAGGCTGAGGTGTGAACTGCATTGCTGAGCTGAGGGGGTTATTCCTGATGGGATGGGAAGATGTACACTCAGCAAAGGCAGAGAAGAAGCAAACAGCACATGCTTTCAGTGCTGAAAGACTTTTGCCCTTCTCCTGTCCTTCTCTGCTAGCCTGCTTGGTGCTAAAAGCCAAATTCTGCATATCCCTATCCCTCTGTCCAGCCAGGGCAGTGTGTTACATCAGGGTCAGTCTGGGTTTGAGAGGCTTTGTCCCCATACCATTTTGGGTACCATTCTATTTGCAAATGGGGCAGGAGGTGGAGGTCACTTCAGGTCAGACAGGCCAGAAACAAGCCCAGCCATTTCCCAGAAGGAAATTTTAGGTGTGACTAAGGGTCGCAGTTGATGGAGTTCAGCCTTGTGGTGGGGAGAGTGTGAACAGGACGGGATTTCTGGATAGCAGAAAGCCCCAGGAGTCTGGAGGTGACTATTAGGCTGTGTCCCCTGCCAACTCCTCCTCGATGGGTTTGCTCAGGGGTTGTGTGTGGCTGTGGGCTGTCCCCACCAGAACTGTGGAAGTCCCCTGGCACAAGAAGAGTGATGTGACGTCCCTCAAGCCATCTGCTCTGTGGTAACTCAGCCTCTGCCAGGAGACAGTGGATAGGGAATTCCAAATAACTGCTGCTCTGTGTGATCCCATTTCATGTCATTTCATCCACCCCTGCTCCTGTTGAAGCTCCTGGTTTTCACTGCTCTGTGGTGGAAATAACCCCGGTTGTGGTCTTGCTCCTCCACCCCCTCTCAGGAAGGGCTCCATCCAGCTCCACATTCCCGTAGAAATCTGGCAGTCCATAGCAGACAGCACTTCGAATTTGCTCCCAGGTTTAAAAAAAACACAAAGCACCTTCATAAGCAGATTTTCAGATAAACTTCCAGGAATTTCCCAGTTCTTGGAAATGGAGCTAATTCCTGCTGTAGGGAAATTCTGATCCTTTCAGTCCCTGAACTCTACTTTCACTTTTTCATCTCTTATTAACCAGGTTTTACTTTGATAACTAAGGACAGAGGGAAAATTTGGAGCACCCCGAGTCTTGCCTTGAAAGTATTTAGGGGATCCTCAGCACCCGGATGTTTAAGAGCAGTTTCCATAGTACTGCATGTTCATAATAAGCCTGTGGAATATGAGAAATGCTGTTATTCTCTTTTTCTTCCCTTGTGAATGGGAAAATAAAGAGCAATTTTTCCATGACCTTTACTGTGTAAAAGGAACTCAGCCAAGACCCTCACACTGACAGTGCAGTGTCTGAGGGGCATCTGTTCAGGTGGGGTTTGGGGTTTTACTCCTCCAAGATGTGCAGGTGCGGGTGTGATTTGAGTGCTGGGCACTTGGGTGGCACCCAGCACACCCCATATGGTGCCACACTGCCTTTGCACAGCTTTTCCAGGGTTAAAATGTGTACATTAAGCACACAGTTCAGTGCCGGAAGTATCTGCTTTATTGTGTGTTCAGACCTGGTATTAGCTTTAGATTGCTAATTTTTAACTGATACTTTGCATCCTCACCTCTCAGTGTCCTGTTTAGTCCAGGCTTGTGGGATGGAATGATTTGAGGACATGTCAAGACTGTGTAAAAGGGAAAAATGTCAGATTATTTGGCAGCAAATTTCTTTCATAAGGGGTTTGATGTGACAGAGACAAAAGACTAAAACAAGGTATCAAGTTTCAAGTCTTTCTGGTAGAACTAAAAGTGGTGGTGTATAATATATAATAGTTGGAGCTAATTCTTCTCTGCAGAAGCATCCTGGAACCTGAGTTTTGCACTGTCAGCTGGGCTGAGCTGAAGATCTTGAATATGAAAGTAGAATCCCAGAATGGTTTGGGTTGGAAGAGACCTTAAAGATCACCTAATTCCAACCCTTCTGCCATGGGCAGGGCCACCTTCCACTACACCAGGTTACTCAAAGCCCTATCCAGACACATCCAGAGATCCACAACTGTATCCTGCCTGCACAGTTATTCTCAGGGGCAGATCACTGGGTGCACAAATACTGTGGCAATGAAAATTATTATCACAAACCGGAGAAGCAGCCTAGTGGTCCATGTGCTGGGCCGCATCAGCATGGGTTTGCTGTGGGATCTGGGAGCTGTAACTCATCCCGTACCTCGCGTGCACAAGTTTGCCTGGTGTGGGGTGTGTGCTGTGGGGACGTGGCTCTGTTCCCAGGCTCAGGCTGGTTTGCACATATATCCCCCAGAATCATAATGTGCATTAGCCAGCACCAAGCTGTTTTGGTACTGCTCTCTTCCATGTTAATTGGCTAACAATTTGGATAATTTGGAGCATCTGTTCCATTCAAACGACATGATGTTTCATTTCTTCTGAAGAGCCCAGTGTGTGTTCTTTCCAAAAAGGGGTAAATACAATGTTTATGCAACAGCCAAACACGCTAAATTGGCCAAAATGATGCTTCCCCCTTATCAGCTTCCCAATTAGTTCTGCTTTTATAGGTAAATGGCATCATTAAGTTATTTGTGGTTTCAGGGAACCCAGAGAGAGCTTCATTCCCTTTCATATCAAGGCAGTGCAAACTGCCCTGAGTGTGTAAAAGGGATCATAAATGGGAATTAAATGCCTTTCCAGCCCTCTGATGTTGCAGAGCTCCTTGAAGCACACCGGGTCTGACTTCCAGTGCTTCTTTTAGGAACAGGCAGAACAGCCCTGTTGCAGCTGAGCCCATGGGCTGTGGGTCAGAGCTGCAGGAGCTGAGCAGCAGTTGCCACATATTTTTCCACTCTTTGGGCCCCCCTGCTCCCCAAGCCTGCAGGTTGCTGTGGTGTCCCTCCCTTCCCCTGGCCTTCCTCCTCCTGCTCGTCTGTGGGCAGTGAGTTGCTGTTTTCCTGTCCTCTCTTCCCGCCCAGTTTCCCGGTTCCCACAGGAACCGGCCGTGCCCGTCAACTACAACGGAAACGGACCTGAGATAGTCACGGCAGGGGTACAATGTCTATTTGACATCACTCTTTGGGCTGAGCCAGGACTTTGCTTGTCATTCCCAGCCAGTGAGGGAATTCTCATGTTAGAGGATGGCATTGTGCACACCGCCACTAGTTGTGGCCATGTCTGGAAATCCTCAGGGCTGGCTCATCCTGCCTTAATTCCTCTCTGGCCTCTGAGAGATGCCATGAGTCCTACATACTCCAAATTTAGGATATTGCTTGTGTTACACACTAACTAGTGGTGGAGAAGAATTTCTTGGCTCCACTGGATGTTGTGTGGAGGCTGAAGTGGGGCTGTGGTGTGACCCGGGATGCAGGGTGTCCCAAACCCCTGATCCTGGCTCACTGAGAAAGGTCTGCACTCATCCATCTCTGTCTGCATTCCCTCCATGGGTTAAAATCCCTACAGCTCCACTCTGCTCTTTCTGATGGAGGCCACATGTGTGCAGGGATCATCCTTCTTCTTTGACAACTCCCTATCCTTGACCCCACAGGGTTGTGAGTGCCCCACAGCCAGCCCCACAGAGTGGTTGCTGCTATATGTGCATATTTTGAGAAAATTTGGGCAAAATAACACAACCTTTTTGTTCTCCTCTCTTCCCACAGTTTTATCTGCAGGCCAGATTCACGTGGAAGGGAGCCCGCCTGCTCCGTCCCCTCCTCCAGTTCACCCTCATCATGATGGCATTTTACACCGGCCTGTCCCGCGTGTCAGACCACAAACATCACCCCACTGATGTGCTGGCAGGCTTCGCACAGGGAGCCCTGGTGGCTTACTGCGTGGTGAGTATGGAAAACCAAGAAGGGAATGGCAACCTGATGCTGGGAGGTTCCTTGGGGGAATAGCAGATGCCTCTCCAACCCATCTGGGGAGCTCAGGTACCTGCCAGCTCAGGTAACTCCCCTTAAGAGCCAGGGAAGTGGTAGGAGGCAGCAGTCTCCAGAGGCTCAGTCCAGGCAGAGCAAGGTGCTGGGAAGTTCAGTCAGGGGAGAGTATTTCCCTCTTTCCCAGCAGCATTGACTTCTTCAGCTCTTCTCAGTAACAAGCACTGGCTTGTTAGCAAAGCTTCCCCACCAGAACCCAAGCAGAGAGTGTGGGCTGGTTGAGATTATGGCTCTTCCCCCCACACAATCCATCCAAAAGCTGTTCCCCATGTGCAAGAGCTGTGCCTACCCAGATGAGTGGTGGGTTTTCATGAAGCAAAAGGGCTCATAAGGAAAGGGCAAACAAAAGCCGTGCCCATTTGTCTGTGGCTGCTGGGCTTGATTTCCAAAGGATGACCTGATTGCACAGCCCTGTAACTCAAAGTGACACATGAAGATGTTTAAAGCTGGCAGGACCAGGGAGCACCAGGTCAGGCAGTTGCCTCGGACAGATGCAAAGGAGCTGGTGGTTGTGGTAGTTTCTGTGTCTGTGCAAACTCCTGAAAGCAAGATTTTAACAGCTCACCACTTTTTGGCTTGAGTTTTGTTTTGTTTTTTTTTTTTTAGCTGATATTATAGTAAGGCAGCCTTGGAGACAGAGTTCAGTTCACCAATGTTCATTTTGCAAGGAGAGAAAATAGGTTATTTATGTACTTCCCACTCATTGATAATATTCCAAAGCCAGAATAAAAACATCATTGTTGGGAAGTTTTTATGAAATATTATTAACTCTCTGAGTGGCAGCTGTTGGGTTTTGCCGTTGCTTGGTTCTGATGTCCTCTGTGGAACTGCCAAATCCAGAGGGGGAAGTGAGAGAAGTGTGTGTGTTTTTATGCTTGAGAAGTGGGATAACAGCAATATATAAGGGGAATGGGGACCAGGCGATCCATCCCTGGATCCCAGCAGTGGTTTCCCAAAGACAATAGCTCTCCGGATGCTCGGGATGGGTGTCCGGCTGCTTCCTGGCTGGGACAAGCAGCAGGCCTGGCTGTCCCCTCCCAGCCCTCTGGCAGCTGGAAGCTGTGCTGGGAAGGGGAGGCTGTGGCAGTGCTGGGTTAGTTTTCCTGTGTCGAGGTAAACCAACATAGGAAGCAGCTGCCTGGAGTTTCCCAGGCAGACTTGGGTTTGCCTGCAAGCCTGGGGCAACCTGTGTTGCTCTCCCAGCTGGCCTGTGGAAGGGGCAGTTGTCTCCAAACCCTTTGCAGGCATGGCTCAGTGACTCAGAATGGCTCAGGTTGCAGCCTTGGACTCAGGGCAGGGTTTAAACCCAACCCTTGACCCATTTCATCAGCTTGCAAAGAGCACTCAGTGTATTGCTGCTCTCCAGAGCCTGGCTTTGCTGGTGGGAGTCTTTGCCTAGGAAGGGCTGGCAGACTTTCCTCCATTTTGGGAGGTGGAAGCAAGGAACAAGAGTAAAAGGCATCTTGGGATTTCCCAGAGTTTGCATTAAATAAGTAATTTAGCAGCTTTTTGCTAAAATTACTGGTATATCCTGGAGGTTCTTGCCCAGATGTCATGCACAGCCTACTCTGAAGCAGAAGGAGAGACCTGGAGATGCATCACCTCCAAACCCAGCCACCCCTTCCCCCAGCAACACCTTCAGGAGTCCACTCTGGTGATAGTCAAGGGCTGTGAAAATACCACAGTTATCAGGCCATAACTTTCAGAAGAAACCAATTGTGGATTTCATCTCTGAAGGCTGCCAGAGCTTAAATCCAGGTCGTGCTGCAGCAGACACGTTTGTCTTTCAGTGCCTGAAATAACAAGCAGAAGACATTAATGTCAAGCACTTCCAGCTGATGAAACATTCAGATTTGGATCCAGGGTGAAATACGATGAGGATTTCTTAAATAGAAATAGATTTTATGTGCTTGCTCTGTGTTGTGTAGTTTATGCCTCATCTGAGGGAGAGAGAAGATGAAGGACATGCTTCCAGTGTTGCTCTGGTTAGCTTAGATGAGTTGTTTTAACCAATCTGTATATGATTAAAAATTTCTTCAATATAATGACAAGTAATAGAAATTGTTAAGTGGGAATATAAGATATTGGCTTACTTTGTATAAAATACTCTCAGTCTTCTCCTGTCCAGTTTTCTTTATGGGTGGAGAGCACCTTCTACAGGAAATGGAGCTAATCCAAGTGAAAAACTTTGCACATTTATTAGTCCTTTTTTGTGTTAAACAGTTCAAGCATTAGGAGGATTTAACACACTTTTAACCCCCAAAGATCACGTTTCATGATTCCTATAAATGTTTATATAACCTCCAGCCATGTTAAAGTGAAATACAGTTTAAAGAGAAATGAAACCTCTTAACCAGTCTCTGAACAAAACCCTGAAAAGCAGCACAGTAAAAGCTAAAATACCCAGGATGACACTCCACCATAACTCATTCCTGTCCAAAATAAGGACCAGACCTGGTGCAATTCCCATATGCTTCTTGCACTCAGCAATCTCCTCCCATAAATTGATTTGTCATGGCTATCTTGGTGCAGAAATTGGGCATCTTTTTGATTGAATCCAGTTCTCCAAGGTTGACAAGTGTGTGAGATGTCATCAGGAATGTACCAAACCAGCCAAATGGGGGATTTACAGTTATTAACAATCCAAAAAAAAAAAAACCAGTGCCAGAGCAGTTCAACACACTTTTACACTGTGATGCTGCAGAAAGAGGCCAGACTCCAGCTTGTGATCCTTGGTGGGGTCAGCTGGATCCTGTTATTTGACCCAAGATGCAAATGCTGCCACTTGGATGCCCTGTAAACAACTTTATCAGCTCTGTTATACCACTAGACAGCCAGACACCAGCAAATACACCAAAAAAAAGAACTGTTTTTAAAATCGGCTCCTTCTCTGTTTTTCCACAAAGCAATAAAACCCAAGCAACAACAGCTCAGCTTCCTGCATCCCTGGTTACAACTGTAGGAGTAAAATGCTGCTCACAACAGGTTTACTGTCTGTTCAGCTTGCTGCCTTATCTGCCTGTACTGATATGACTTGCAAAAGTTATTTCCAAGGACAACTAGACCTGCAGCACAGGGCTCTGGGTGGCTAGAAAATGTGGAGATGCAGGTGGGGAAAACCTTTGCTTACTTCCTGTGTTACCCAACCTGGAAGTCATAATCTGATATTATTCATTTGAGCACCTTGGAACTATTTTTTCACCTGATTTATCTGATTGCTTAAATGTTGCATTAGAGAACTGAGGGAGAAAACACAAATGTCCTGCTAATTCCTACAGCCATGTGCTGCTCATCCTCGAACTTCAGTTTAGCAAACCCACAGCTCAATCCAGATTATCAGGGTTTAAGGATGTCTGAGATAAGCCAGCAAATTTGGGCTTGAAGAGGCACTTGGTAGCAGGACGGAAGTTTGGGGCTTTGGTGCCAGGTAACAAAATGATGAGTCCGGACCACTTCTCACTCCATCCAGAGGATCTGTGCTGTCTGACTCTTTTCCCTTCTGGCACAGGGCTGAGGTCTGGCAAGGGTGAAAGTGCCCCGGTCCTGAAGGACTGATAAGCTTTTGTGTGGTGACTGCCAAAAGAGGATGTGGAAGTTTCCTCCCAGCATTTTGTTTCTTATTGTGTTCCTACCTTCCGAAATTGCCAAGCGTTTTCACATCCTGGAGAGGGGTTACATCACGGGGTAGTTAGGAAGAAGTAGTCAGAAATAACTCCTCTTCTCCTTTGCCTTTGGCTTGAGGACCAGACCTTGGCACTGTACCGGTACCTTGGTGGGGGCATGAGGAGTATCACTCACTGTTGACTCATTGCTGATAACTTTTAACACAGCTTTGATTTGAAAGCTTTTAATTGCCTACCTGATGTGTGGATGAATGAATTGTTTCACACCAACTCTATCCCTGAAACCACTCACCATGAGTCAGGCCAGCCCTTTGGAGACCTTTATTATTTTATTGGAGTACAGGCCGTGTATCTGTTTCCTGACTTTTCAACCCATTCAGCAGAGGTTTGGGTGTTGCTCTCGGTGATTACGCAGTGAGAAATGAAGTTGTTCTCTCGTGTTTTCACACTGTTTTGAGCAGTCTGAGCCTTTTTCTGTGCTGTACAGAAAGGTGGTAGCAGGCTCTTGGGATTCACAGCTATTGGTGTTATGGGCAGGCATTCAATAGCAGAAAAAGTGCTATTTTTGCAGCTTAGAGATATCTATATATTCTGTAAACCAACTTTTTCAATGAAGCACCACCCAGTGTGGCTAAGTTTGCCTTTTCTACTTATTCCTACAGGTGTTTTACGTCTCAGATCTCTTCAAGCCCAAGACAAAGACTTGCCTGCCTCCACCGCCCATCCGGAAGGAGATCCTTTCACCTGTGGACATCATTGAGAGGAATAACCATCACAACATGGTGTAGAACTTCAAGGAATCGGATGGGTGTTGTATTTTATTTTAACCTTTT
>VXBX01001954.1:1209918-1326144 GCA_013400415.1 Scytalopus superciliaris | reverse complement strand
ATAAATAATGTATAAAACCTTAAAAATTAACTATGTAAAATATTATTTCTGAAACAATTTTAGATATATCCACTATGACTATAAACTGTGTCCTGACCTGTGTTATTTACATTTTGCTGCTTAAAAAAGCATTGAATTAATTTTTTTTATAGTCGACTAAAATATTGTAGTTCTGTGGTAGTAATATTTTAATGAAAATAACTACAATTAGAGACATTTGTATAAAAAAAAAACATATTAAATTGTCTGTATTTTTGTAATGTTCCATTTTGTAAAGAGAAGAATATTCAAAGACTTTTGTAGAATACAAAACTGAAGTTTGTATCTGCGAAATTATTGCTGTATAAATGTGCTTTTTAAATAAAAGCTCATAACACAACTAAACATCCTGGTGCACGTTGTGTTCTGCCTTTGAGTTGCCCTTCTCTTGCCAGAGAAGTAGTGTCTGCCCAGTGGGACAGCTGGGGCTGTGATGTGGATGTTGGATGACACTTTGGGATGTGATGGTACAGGAGGGCACCTGGATAAAAAGGACCTGATGCCACTTCCAGGAGGCACATAAGAAGGTCTCACCAACTCCTGGCTGGGGACACTCATGGGTTTGCTTTGATCTGCTCCTTGTTATGCCCAGTCTTTGAGCAAATCCCACTTTATTGAGGCCATCTTTAGCAATGTTAGAAGCTTTAAAGAAATATTATTGAAATAAAATAGAACATGAAGAGCCACATCCCTGTTGCTGGGTCTCCTGGACAGCCCCAGCCTAGGATGGCTCCCACCTACACCCTGCACAAACCCCTTTTACATGAAAAACAGACACTTTGCAGCTGAACAAAAAACATGCAGCTCACTGGGTTGCAAATGTTGGTNGCGGGTTGATGTCCCCAGAGGGCCACCCTTGTCCCCCCCATGCCCATCCCAGTGCCAGGGGGTCCCACTTACCAGCAGCACAGTGCCCCTGCCTGGCTGGGGGCAGCCCTGGGCAGTGGGTGGGCATGGCCAGCGCTGGCTCAGCCACTTCATCTCCGTCCCCTCCGTCCTTCCACCTGCTCTGCCCGAGCTGGGAATGCTGCCTGGGCAGGCTGCCCATGTGAGCACTAACTCCTCCTCCTCCTCCTCTTCCTCCCCTGGGCACCCTGGTGTGCACCACGGCAGGTACCGGGTCCTGTGCTCCGCTGGGTCACACTGGTGGTGAATCAGTTGTGCCAATAGCAAGTGTGATGAGTAATTCTCTTTTTGCCCAGAAACCACAGGTTCTTGGTTTGCAGCCCTTTCACCAAGCGCGTTTGCAAAGGGATCTCGCAAAACATGCAGAACGGCCATTTGCACATCCTTCTTACAGAATCCGTCCTATCATTTCAANTTTTGTAATGTTCCATTTTGTAAAGAGAAGAATATTCAAAGACTTTTGTAGAATACAAAACTGAAGTTTGTATCTGCGAAATTATTGCTGTATAAATGTGCTTTTTAAATAAAAGCTCATAACACAACTAAACATCCTGGTGCACGTTGTGTTCTGCCTTTGAGTTGCCCTTCTCTTGCCAGAGAAGTAGTGTCTGCCCAGTGGGACAGCTGGGGCTGTGATGTGGATGTTGGATGACACTTTGGGATGTGATGGTACAGGAGGGCACCTGGATAAAAAGGACCTGATGCCACTTCCAGGAGGCACATAAGAAGGTCTCACCAACTCCTGGCTGGGGACACTCATGGGTTTGCTTTGATCTGCTCCTTGTTATGCCCAGTCTTTGAGCAAATCCCACTTTATTGAGGCCATCTTTAGCAATGTTAGAAGCTTTAAAGAAATATTATTGAAATAAAATAGAACATGAAGAGCCACATCCCTGTTGCTGGGTCTCCTGGACAGCCCCAGCCTAGGATGGCTCCCACCTACACCCTGCACAAACCCCTTTTACATGAAAAACAGACACTTTGCAGCTGAACAAAAAACATGCAGCTCACTGGGTTGCAAATGTTGGTGGAAGGGGAAAAGAAGAAAAACAAAAATCCCACAGTAACATGTTCTCAGAGAGGCACATGTGCACAGCACACAGTGACAAGGCAGCCTTGATTTTATTTCTTTTTATTTTTATTATTATTATTATCATTTTCCTCCTCCTCCAGAAGCAAATGAAGTTCTTGGTGGTGACACACGGTCAGAGCTAGCTGCGTTTCGACCACTCCTTGAGCGAACCGCATCAGCGAGATAACACGGCACTGAAATAATATGCAAGAATGCATGACAGGAAGTGAATACCACATCAAACTGCAAATAAAGAGCAGGTGGAAATTAAGCCAGCAGAACTCAGCTGGCACTTACTATTATTATCCTAATTAGAAGTAATCTTTTATTACGTGTGGAAAAACTTCATCAACCCACACCTGTCCTAAATGCAAAGGGAGTTTTCATGATGCCACGTTTGGGGGTTGAGTGGGTTGTAGAGGTGAGACGATAGCTTTAGGGCAATGACTGTGAGGACAGACTCTTAATCCCCAGTTTATCTCCAAAATATGCTGCCTGGGTCTAAGTAATCCATGTGGGAGGAGGAAACATTGCCATGTCTGCCCATGCCTGGCAGGACCCTGGCCCTGTGGAGCCCTTCACGTGTGGAGCTGGCTTTGGTGCAGCAAGCACCAGGCTGAGAAAAGTGTTTGCTTGCAACTTAACCCCAGCTATTTGGGAAAAACAGGAATACAGATGTCTGGGTGAAAGAGGAGGGCTTGAAGAAGTGTCAGAGGGGAAACAGCACAAGAGGCGATAAGAGTCAGGGCAGGGCTGTGGGGCCAGCAAGTCATGAGACCTCACTCAGGATGTGTGGGTCATCTTGAGGAGAGGGAGAAAAGGCCAGGAATAATGTATAGAAGGCAAAAGGCTTGAACACTATAGTATGGGGGAAAGCATCAGCAGTGCCAAGTCCTATTTCTGGCTGAGAGGTGGTTGTTTCCTCCTGTGCTTCCTGTCCGCCTCTCCAGTGCTGTCCAGTTCCATCTCATCCTGGAAGGGTAAGGGCAGCTTCTCACGGCAGCATGTGCTGGGTGGTTGGAGGCAGCTTTGGTGGGGCTCACTCCTACTGACTGGTTGGGAATTAAGTGAAGTGATAATTACTGGAGGCATGGGTGGGAGAAGGCAATGCAACATGACATGGTCCGTGGAGATCTTTCTGAGCTAACAAAGCACAGAGGAATGTTTTGGTGCCACAGAAGGCATGAGAACTGGTTTTAAATGAGCATTTCAGTGAAACCCCACAGAGAAGTGAAAGCCAATGGAGCAGAGGTGTAGGTACCTCAAGCCCTGAGCACAACAACAGGCTGTATCTATTGCCATCGCTTCCTGAGGGGCAGGAAGGAAGTGAAAGAGGAATGGGTGAAATGGAAAAGAAAACAAACCCAAACCCATACGAGCACTTGGATCCTGAGGCAACCACTTCTGCAGTGTTTGCAGGTGCAGCTGGAGCTTGCACCTTGCACTGCTGTGGTGTTTGGTCCTTCCTGGCGAGATGCTGAGCAGCCAGGAGACTTAGGGGTTTGCATGCTGCAGCTCTCTGCAGTGATCCCAATGAGGCAGACGAATGAACAAACTCAGATGTGCTCATGCAAACAAGACCTGTTGCTGGAGCCCGAGGCTGGATGCTGGTTGTGGCCTTCAGTGCTGCAAAACCTGGGCTCTGCTCATGCTGATGCTAATCGGAGGCTGTGGAGCACCCAGCCGTCTGCCTTTGATGCTGGGGCCTGGCTGGCAGATCCTTTCTGCACAAGGGGACATTCTGGTCAGACCTGTCTTTTTTTGCACAGAGACCGGTTCAACGTGTTTTCAAAGGCAGGGATTCCTGCATGCACCTGACTGCCATGGGAGCAGGTCTTTTGTTCCAGGGTAAGAAAGGTTTATGCAAGCCCCAGGTTCGGCCATGTCTCCGTGTACCTAAACAGCTTCACTCAGCAAGAATGCTTGGCAGCCTTCAGAGGCTGAAGTTGTTGTACTTCTGCTCAATGATTTTCGGATATGAAGTTCTCGATCAAGGGAGGGGGAGGGAGGAGATTCATCCCACAAGCAGAGACCTGTTTTTCTCATGCTCCAAGCCTGCCTTGTTTTGGGTGTCCGGAGGTTTCACCCAGCTGTTTGTAAAACTGAAACCAGGATTCAGATGTGGTCCCAGAGGACATATTGGGCTGAGGTTCTGCTGCACTGGAGGGCTGATGGAGGGCTGGGGGGCAGCATGGCTGTTCCTTGAGCCAGCACCCCACTTCAGTTGCATTTCTCCCCGCATTGTCCCTATCTCTTGACACACCCTCTGCCTTCATCCACTGTTCTCCTTTGAAAAAGCAAGTGATTCCTTCCTTGTGTTTACCTCTGGAGACCAGATCAGAGGTTCAGATTTTTATGAATGCAGTGAGTCACTTCCCTCCTGGCTTCTGTAAACACAGTCCCTATACCTGCCCACAGATATGACCTACTGCCCCTTCTCTCCAGACTTTCCTACCCTTGTTCCTTGGGTGCCAGGTGATGCTCCTGGCACAGTCCTGATGGCCAACTGCTTGTCTTACCAATCTGTGTCAGAGTTGAACAGAAGGTATCACCTTCACTGGAGGAAAAGAAGGTAGAAAACAACCTCCTGTTGACTCAGCAAGGGGAAAAAGACACACAAACAAACCCCAAAACCCAAGAACTTTCAATTATCACCTTTGCACGCCACCCCCACTGGCACCAGCCGGCGCAGGAGTGCCTGCATTAGCTTGTCTTGAGTTATAATTTCCTCAGGGCACAGACTACACCTATGTGTGTGTGTGTTTGGGTAATAATGATCCAACTGGTTGTGATGAGTCTCCGCCTCATCCTATCTGTAGCTAGAAGGGAGCGAAGTCACCGGGAACATCTCCCAGTTTCCTTAGAAAGTCTTGTTCTGTGAGTTCCTGCCCTGCTCCAGAGCCGCCGACTGCCACCGCGGCGGTAGCTCGCAGGCAACACTGCTTTTAATATATAGTGGTGTGGCCTCGTGCAGCATTTAATTTTTGTCTTTAACCCAGAAAATAACCATCTTTGCTTCTGGTTTGGGTTTGTTGTTTTTTTTTTTTTTTATCTCCCATCAGGTGACTCTGTGTGCTGTGTTTCAGGACACGTGAAATGTGAGGCTGCCAGACAATTCAGTGCTGGTGGCAAAGGCATCAGCATCTGCGGTGTCTAAAGGCATGAACTCTGCAGGGTTTGATCTCACTTTGTGTGAAGGGTTCATAACCAGCAGGAACAATGGGTTATTATTTAAGAAAAACACCTTTTAGTGTTTCCACGTGTCAGCAGAAAGTTGAGAAACAGAACCACCAAAACACCAAACTGTGTACACACACACCTATGGATGGGAGAAATGGGAATTGTGGGGAATTCAGCCTGCTCCTGAAATCTTTGAAGTGATTCAAAACATACCAAAACTTGAAATAATGTGACTTCTCTTTCCCACCTGAAAAATGAATGAATTGAAACAAAGCCATTGCTTCGTTTGTACAGGAGCTGCTGTGAAAACCTTGGCTTTCCCATAGTGCTTTGACATCTCCATTTCCAGGTGTGTGGTGTGAATGTATGTGAGCTGAGGTCAGCCTGAGATATAAATTAAATAAAGGAGCATTTAATTCTTGCTAGGCTGATCTTTCCCCTGGAGAAACACCATGAACAGAGGAGAAAGAACAGTGCTGTTTTAACAAGGAACTCAGAAAGAAAATAAAATCTAAAAAGAAAATAAAATCTATAAAAGAAAAGAAACCCTCTTTTTATCCAAAGGAGGAAGGGAGCCAGGTCTCCCAAGAGCACCATCATTTCAAAGGGACATGCCTTCTGCACAAGTGCATAATTTGCTTATTTTCAAAGAAATTTTAGTGATGTTGAAGGCAAATGAATAACATTGTTCCAGCCTCCCAGGGCTTGTCCGAACAAGAAAACTTGTTAATGTTTAATATGAGGTAAAATTTTAATCCATTTCATTAAACTGTGCAGATATTCTTAGTTCAGTTTTAAGCAGGATTAGTTGTGTTTACCTCAAGTCAAGTAAGCACAAGCATAACGTCAACTGATGTAAGCCTTGCTTAATTTAAAGGAAGAATAGCTACCAAGGCTTAAGGAAAGGAGGAAAAAGCCCATTGAAGCCTTTATTTAAAACAAAAAATGGGGATTTTTTTTCTTTACAAGGTGTTTTTTTCCATGGGAAAACAATAAAACCCAGAAAAAGTC
This sequence comes from Scytalopus superciliaris, assembly GCA_013400415.1. Classification (NCBI taxonomy): domain Eukaryota; kingdom Metazoa; phylum Chordata; class Aves; order Passeriformes; family Rhinocryptidae; genus Scytalopus; species Scytalopus superciliaris. The sequence continues at coordinate 1,319,936 of VXBX01001954.1, read as the reverse complement.
CATGAAAGTTTTGCTTGTAAATGATGAGATGATTGCAGCTGAGAAAACACTACTTAATTCAGGATAGGTAATTCTTTTCAGCAGAGCCAGCCTAAGTGTCCCCTTGAAAGGATATGGTGCAAGTCTGGCCTGTTAGACATGGCACTTTCAACTCACCCACCTCTGACTGACACCAGCACCGACCATCAACAAATTAATCAATGCTGAGGACAGCAGGATGCTCCAGCCCTTCCTCAGAAGTCATCCAGCAGCTCTTAGATTTAGCTTATGGCCAAGGTACTGCAAGTCCTTTAGGAAGACATCCGGCCTTGATGTGAAGTTGCTGGATTAAATTGGATTTACCACATCCCTTGGCCAGCTGTCCCACCAGCTCATTGGCCTCACTGTTAAAAATATGTTAATACTTCCCTTGGTTTTCATTAATAACTGCTTCTGTGTTCCCATGCCACATATCCCTTTCCTTTTATTTATCAAAAAAAGCTTTTTCTTATTAAACTGAGCCATTTTCCCAGAGCTGAATCCCCTGATTAACTTTTCATGGGGTTTCCTCATTAAATAATGCTTCTAGGTCTAAAACTTGCTCAGGTTTTTACTTCCCTGACAAGAACTTAAGAAAGGCTGCAAGTTCATACAAAATCATTGGGGAAGGGACCAGCTGGGAACCAATTTTCCTTTGTACAACCAATTAGATAGGAGCACCTTCTGCTTGTAGGTCAGATTTAATCTGGTGCTCTCCTAGAGGAGAGATTCCTTATCAGGTCTTAACCCCTCCACCTTCCAGGCCCTGGGAGAATAGGACTTGACAGCATTTGCCCCCCTTTACACCTTCTTCAGTCAAGCATCTTATCTGCCAGACCTCAGGGTACTTCTGAACAGCAGATAACCCTCTCCCATGGGGTTGTCTGTAGCTGCAGAAGAGGCCCCTTTTCAAAACGAACATTAATGACTTCCAAACCAATATGTAAGATGAATTTCCTCAAGAAATGTTGAAGGTGGGATAAGTCCCTTTATACTTGGCATTAATCAGGTATGACACTGTTAGGCAAGTGAACTGGGTCCCCATGAACCAGGGGACATATGGCAAAAGTTGTGGAGGTTTGGAAATGACTCCTTGGGCTGATGTGAAGGAGGGTTAACTCTTGGCAAGATGATTTTGACATGGATTGATATGTGCCTTAAAACTTGCACAGCACAGCAATCTATAATGACTCCAGCTTTCCAAAGGAACTACAAAGGAACTACAAGTCACCTCTATGCTAAATTCTTGCACTGCAGCTGATGTACAAGCAGAGCCAGAGCAAAACCAAATACAGATGTGACCTTGCTGAGAGCACAGAGCAGCACCCTGGGCTGATAGTGGGTAACTGCACAGACACCAGTGAACCAGTGAACTCGAGCTGCAGAAGACTTTCCACCCACCCTGTGCTAATAGACTGCAGAGGTTTCAGCAGAGCCAGACAGAGGGTTACCTCTTCAGTCTTATTTATTATGGACAAAATATTCAAATAACTGTGTGCCTGCTCCCTGTCTGAACTGGCAGTGAAAAGAGGAAGACAATTGCTCTGGCAGGAAGATTTGAATAAAGAAGGCAGGTTTACTGGAGGCATTAAGCCATGCGTGTCTTATCTTGCAACGAAGGGAGTTATTCTGCAGATGCAGCCGGGTTAGGCACCGAGCAGGTGGATTAACTGTTCAGAGGAAAGAGCATGAAAAGTAGCTTTCTTGCAGAGCAGGTCTCCATACAAATAAGAACAGGCAGCATGGATTAGTGCTTAAGCTAATGAACCACCCGTCAGACCTCACTGGGAGAAGATATTAGCACATAGCGGTGCAGCCTTCGACAGGCTGGCACCTCTGCAAGCAGCCAGAGGCTTTGGGAGAGAACAGGCTGCCTGTAGCCAGCCTCCCAAAATACACATTGTGTTTTAATGGAAACCTAACACAAACATTTCCAGCACTGGACCTGTAATGAGCTTCCAGTTTGCCTCAGGACGTTTTCTCCCAATTTGGTTGTATTTATGAGCAGCTATTTTTGCTTAAGTACAGAAGAGGGGGGGAAATGGCATGGGAAGAGCTTCATTTGCCCCTGCACCCACTGCTAGGTGGGAAAGGGACCACCTTTTGGAGTGGTTCACCTCCATTCGTCAGCTGCTTTGCTTTATTTTTTGTTATGAGGAAAAACATACATTTTTGCAGATAAAAGCCGGGTAATCAAGGGGTTTATTAAACAGAAAATTAGCTTAAGAACAAAGAGAGGCAAAACTAAGGTGCCAAGGTGAACAGGAGCGGGGTGAGGTTGGGGCATGGAGGTGGGTTTGGCTGTAAAGCAGCCACCCTGCTGCACCCATGGGAAACCTTCCATGGGTGGTTTTAGGTTCTCCAGGAAAACAGAGCCTGTGTCAGGAGTCAGAAGGGAAGTGTATCCTCAAGAGACATCCCTATGGTATTTCCCCCTATCTACACTATCAGCCAAGGTAGGTAACTTTATGAAGAGGAAGCCAATCTTCTGGTATTTCTAGTTACCAAAAATGCTTGGTATCCTTGCCATTCCTCACTTTATTAAGGCAGCTTTGAATTTGGGGTTTTCCCTTGAGAAATTCCAATATTTTACTGTGTGTTTTCCTTTGAATTGAGTCAGAAAATCAAAATATTAACTTTTTTTTTTTTTTTTGTCCATGGAATGGCGAATTCCAAACAATCCCCATTAGGAAATGTTAAACATTTTTGTGCAAATCTCTTTGCCCCTCTACAGTGCAGCCCCAGATAGCTGCAGGCACTCAGCACAGAAGAAGCACCCTTGACTCCAACATCACTTAAAATATCAAAGCATCCAAGGCATACATTTTTCTTTAGTGCTTCAAGACACGGTACAAGGAGGAACAGAAGATTAATTATTTTTAAGTAAGTGTAGTGGCAAGGCTTGTTCTTTACCAGCCCGCTGGCTGGGGTAGAAGTGTGGTGAGCTCGCTTTCACCGAGACAGCAGCTGTGCAAGTGCATTTGTTTACCATCCTGTGAGACAGTGCCTGCAGCCTCACTCCTGAGCTCAGGAAAACTTGGTCCTCCTGGCATACCTGCCGTGTTCCTGAGCAGGGATTACCTGTCTCCTTCCCCCCGAGCTGTGTTAATCGCCCCTAAGGCTTAGAAATGATGAGGCCATCCCTCTGCTAAAGCCTCCGGGGAAGGCGATTTTTTGTTGAAACTACCCATTTCCTCTCCCTAGGGCAATGCAGGGAGGCAAAGTGGGAGCTAATACGACAACAATAATGAAGTGATGGGGGTTAAAATGACTCCAGGTCAAGTTGCCCAGCTCTGGTTTCACGTTCAGTTTGCTGAGTGGCATCTGCCAAGCACCCAAAGGTCTCTATGAATCCCGGTGTCCTGTGAGGTTGTTTAGGTGCTCTGCTCCTGCAGATTTTAACAGGAACTGGCTCTAACTGGGAGTAAAGCGTCTAAATAACCTCTAAGGTACGGACCCCAAGTCCTGGGCAGGAGCTCTGCACGCTGCACCCATGTTCTGCTGCCATAAATAGCGTAAGTCATACAATGCTTAATCTGCATAAGCCCATCATAATTAGATAAAAGTCAAGCGAAACATCCTTCACCTTCTGTAAATAACTCAGGCCAGAGTCAAAATAAGTGCCAGCAGGAGCGTGTTCTTACAGCAACGGGATTTCCAGGAATGTTGCTTTCCTTACCGAAAAAATCTGCTGTCCGAACGCGCAGCATTTGAGCAAACAGGGGCTAAGCCGAAGTGAGAACTCACTGCTGGGCTCGGCAGCACATGTTTCACATTAAGGAGCTGTTTGAGGGGCCTATGCGGCTTAGCGGATAAATCATCAGGTTTGTCCCCTTGCAGCTCACAAGTCCAGAATAGCCTGTGGTCCTAAAGGAGAAAAAAACCTCAGCCTAAGCTCAATAGTTTCCATCACAGAGGTTCTGCTCTGGTGTGGAACAGCCGCTGCACAGGCCAGGTCTGCAGGCTGGACCCGTGGGAAAGCCCAGCCCCACCTTGTGTGGGACCCCAGGAGCGGTTGTAGGATGTGTCAATCCCCCTCCTGCCTTCCACAGCCTCTCCCACCGGTGTCCTCCTCCATCAGCAGCCTCGGGAACACGCAGAAACATGGAAAAAACAATGAAAACTGATGGAACACAAATCCGAGGATCCAGCACACAAATAGAGAGGGAAAGAGAGATAAATACTACAATAGTATTTAAAATATCTGCGAAAGAAACCAGCCATGAGCCAGTTTGGCTACAGGGGGAGGGCTGAAAGCTAAGGACAGATGATCCCGGTCTTACCCTGCAGTTAAGTGGATTTCTAACCACGGTTTTCACAGAAAGAAACTTACTGATCAGGTTAATTTTCTTAGGTGGGAAAGAACTGCCAAAAGCCTTTAATAGCTCCTGTTCAGGCAATCGTGATTATAAGCAGGTGGGAGGAAGCCGGGCCTGATGTACGAGATGCCAGACTTGAAGGTAGTAAACAAGGACAGGGGAATATTTGTTTTGAAAGCACGCTCAGTGCACAGGAAGCATCAAGCAATAAGAGCTACGACTGTGCTCAGGAGTTCCGAGTCCTATATTTAAGAGCAAATCAAACTAAAGGGAGGACCCTGCAAATTACAGACATCTACAAACAACCCCAGACCTTTTGTCTGTGCTGTGGGAAGATCCTGAGGACACTGATAACAGAGACAACATTGCACAACGTTGGGAAAGAGGTGTTCTGGTGGTGTGTCCACTCTGCCCAGGATCTCGGCTCTGACTCTGCTTACAGGCTGCAGGGGAAGGTGGAGAAAGCCCAAGAGAGGATAATTATGGAACAACATGTTGATGGAGGAAGTGGCTTCCCAACCTCTCTTTACTTAGGGCTTGAGTGCTGCTCAAAAGCAGGAAGATTTACAGCCCTCCCCATGGTTATGTTGTTCTCTCCTTCTGGCCAGATTAGTTTAATAAATGAGAGGTAGGGAAAAAACTGCTGAAAAGCAAAGCCCCTGCAGCGATGCTGTGTCACATCATTAAGTAAGGGCACTTTTTACTTGAGAGGAGTTGTTTGACCCATAATTACAGCTATAGTCCCATTTGGAAAATAGGTCTCGGTCTGTAGGGGCTTCTCCTGTAATTTTAACACCATGCAACTTTCGAATCCTCACCCTCTCTTTTCAAGGGCAGCATAAAGTGATTATATAATATTATATATCAGCTGTTTTTCAGGCTGGAAGAGGCTCTTCATTGCTTCATCTCTTTCTGAAATTAAATACTCTCTGTAAATGTCAAATAGCATTAGGTTCTCATTCCTGAGGTCTGAACACAACTTGTGGCAAAACATATGCTGAAAACTAACCTGGCTTGTATGACACAACGAGTATCAATTGGGAATTTCCAAATCCCAGCATCACTGGGGCAGCTGGAGCTCTGAAGACTATCAAAGGTGAAGGTGTTGCAGTGTCCTGAAACATGGGTTAACTATGCTTGCAATATTTACTGTCCCCCAAGACTGGATTGGGCATAGCAAGAATGCAATGGCATGTTTAAACATGTTGCCTCATCACCATTTTGATCTAAACCAATTATGAATCTATAAATCAGCTCCGAGGTCAGCAGACAGCTTATTTGGTGATAATAATAATTACATTCCTTGCATTTATGCTGTATTTTTCACTTGTAGATCACAGGAGACTTCATCAAAGCACACAGCAGTCATGGCTTCCCATTATTATCAGTGGAGAAAATGAGGTGCAGGGAAGGTAAACACCACATTTGTCCCAAAGTAAGGGTCAGATGAGGGGGGTGGTAGAAATTAGGAGCCAAAAAGACCTTATTCAAAGGAGAATCCATAGCTGTTGACCTGCTCTCTCAAATGGATTAGCATGAGGTTTCCCAAAACTTAATGGTGAGGAGACACCTGGGAACTTTTAGATGTACTACTTCTGCTTTGTCTTTTATTTCTTCTGGTTTAATTCCAAAAGAAACTTTTCATGGGAACAAGCTCTTTCTAACAAAGCTTTCCTGAAGAAAGTTTGCTTGACATCATAAGGTGCTTTGTGGTCCAAAAATGTGTGGGTTTAGCCACAAAGGCCCTTGATGGAGATGTGGGAACCCCAGACCTGTGTCAGACTTCATGGCTAAATCTCTCCATCCCTCATGAAGTTTCTGGTTGTGGTCTCACCAGAATGGTACATCTGGTCTGTGCTGCTCACAAATTCATTAAGTTCATTAAGTCAAAAAAACTGCATTCCTGCTTTCACTGTTTCTCAAAAAAAAAAAAAAAAATTAAAATTATTTTATCCCCCAATGTTTGAATTGTGACCACTTGTGGGACAAGACATGAGCTGTCTTCCTATCTGAAAGCTTTTAAAGGTGTTGGTCTCACATCCATTTCCTGGAGAGCAGGACTAAGTTTTGATGCCTCAGCAAATTTTTCTGCCCGTCCCCATGTGGGAAATTTCCTGTCCATATTTAAGCCTTGTACAGGCTCCTTCTGCTGTCACTCCCTCTAACAAGAGAGTTGCAAAAAAAGGAGTAAAACCAAAAAAGACAAGCCTGTAAAAATGTCCTCTGCATTATACTCTTAAAAAAACATTAATATTGCATTATCCAATTGAACGTTTTCCTTTCACATCACTTTTAATCAGAACACCAGTTTTGTTCCAAATTTGAGGGCTGGGAAAAATAGCAATTTGTAAAATAAGAAATGTTATGTTCTTGGGGAAAAAAACCCCACCCACCCACCAGAAAAATTCCTCTTGATTCTTTCTGAGTAGTTCTTTAATACTTGATCTGGAGTGGTTTATAAGACATAAAGTCATTTGTGCTTTGCATGCAGCAGTCTTTGGGCTTTTGCCTGTAGTTGTGCAAAGTGTTGGCAAAAATAAACCAGCAACAGTTATTTGAGATTTTTGTTCACATTTTGGTGTCAGCAAGGAACTAAGAGCTCAAAGATGGAAAGAAGTTATTTCTCATGATTTTGGAAGTCTACACATCATTTAATTGTTGTCTGAATCAACTCCATGAAAGCTTTTATTGCTATTATTGTCCTGGCCTCCTTCAGTGGAACAGGTATATTCCCTAAGAAACGAGGAATTTGCAAATTAGAGACAAAAGAAAGACTGGCATCCCAGGTTCTTTTATACACAAAGGTGCACTTTACAACTTCAAGTTTTTCTGTGTTGCTTTCTATTTCATTCTGTTTTGCTTTTGAGGAGGGGCGGGATCACAATAAAAGCCAAATTAGCTCCTTTGAGCTCTGTACTTTGTGCTGGTTTGATTTTCTTCTCTTTTCAGCTGGCCTGCTGCAAGGCACACGGTTGCAGACTCACAAACTCCAGGCAAAACCCTCACTTGGAGGCGAAAACCCCTCGTGTCCCGCAGAAGCAACGGAGCGTTTTATTGCGAGGCGGAGCAGCGATTTTGGGGGGCCCAGGGCTGCGCTTGCTGGCAGCTCCCAGGACAGATTTGCGTCTCCACCGAGCTTGGTGCAAGACTCGCCAAGTTTCATGTCCCCAGCGAACCCGAAATGTGTGTTGCTTTCTGTTTTACACGGCTCCCAAGGGCAGAGGGAGGAATCAAACCCCATCCTGAGCGGGGCTCTTGCCCCCACTGAAGGACGATCTGGCATGGAGGTGCTAATGTGCCTAATAAAACCATCACGGTGGGAAAGCCTCGGGGAGTCTCTTTTCCGATGGAGCCCATCTAAATACCAATCCTCCATGACAACTCCCGCTAAGGCTATATAAACTAACAGAGAAAAGGATCTTTGCATTGACTTCACTTCACTTCCCAAACGACTCTTCTCCATATCCGACCCAGGGCGGGGGGGGGGGGGATCAGGAGCCGCCGAGAGCATCAGCAGCTGCCCAAGGAACCAGTGCCGGAGCTGGAGGAGAGCACAGTGCCACGCAAAGCAACCACCAAGTATTTCAGAACCTGATATGGAGCCCGATTTCCTTGAGAGACAGGGCTGGCAGACCTGGGAGACAAGGCGGTCTGACCTGGCAGGTGTTTGTCATCCCCAGAGGATGCTGCAAAGAGAAGCCCCCAATAGCCAGGCGGCACCGCAAACCCTCCTCCGCTTCCAAGGAGATAAAACCAGTCTGCGGACAGCGTAAGTTTAAGCTGATTTAGATACAGCTGGTGTGCTGGGAGCTGAAGGTAATTTATTTCTCTTGGCTGATGACCTGCTCCCTCCGAGGGCTGTGTTTTCCAAGCGCTCTCTGCTTGGCCGCAACATTTGTACCTCTGGCAGTTATTGTTATTTTAATATTAGGCTAAGAGCTAATGTATTAGGCTAATTTATTAAACTGGTAGACTCTTCAGCCAGCCTATTCCAGTGACACATGAAGGAGGTTTTATAGATAGGCTGTTCAAACCCAGCTCAACCCTAGCCTGGCATTTAACTGTGGCTTGCAGAATATAATGGCTGAATGCATTTTGCCTATGCCCACGATAACTCTCTTTGACTGCAAAAGAAGTTCCAATAAACATGTCATTCAAATGCGAATGTACTTCAGTAAAAATTAGTGAAGCTGATGCTATGAATAACCTGCAGAGCTACAGTGCAGTTTCAATTGCTCTCCCATCAGACAGGACCGAGATGATTAACACCAGATCAGCCTTGATATTTATATTGCTCGGATCACGGTGTGTCATAAGCAAATGCAAAATTACATACTGTATTGGAACAGCAGGGTTGGGAAGAGCCACGTAATGAGCCGGTTTTATAGTGAGAGACAAATGGGATTGTAACACAATCCTGGAAACAAGGGAGTGCTTCCAAGAGGGGCAAGGGAGCAGGACAGCGGTGTGTGAAAGCAGCACTGAGAATGACTTTGGGGTTACATCAAGTAATTTATATAAATAGAGGTGTTGGGTGTTCTCTTTTCTTGCATGATATAACATGCATTTGAAGGAAGACCTGTGCAATTTGCGAGAGCATTTTATTAAGTCAATTATTTTTGGGTTTTTTCTGCTAAAATAATCCCATGCCAGTTTTTTCTATTATCCTCTCTCCATCCCCCCTATTTTATCAATAAAGGGGTTCCCTCCTGTGAACCAGCCCCTCCAGCCAGCGAGTCCCTCCCCCACCTGCGGCCCCTTTCCACCAAGCGCTGTTTTGTAAGATCTTTTGTCACCAGGGCTCTGCGAAGACTTCGGCATCTAATGGGAAACATGTGTCTTTCCCTGGCGCTTGCAATCTTACCCCGAGGAGCTCCAGCGAGGACTGAAATGGGAGTGCTCTCTGTGGACTCGGGGAGCTGACCGGGAAAAAGTTTGGAGCCAGAGGCGGCAGCTTGGGTGTTTTTTGTTTGCTCCCAAAAGTGCAGGATCTCACACAATAACGATAGCGGCAAACGGTGGTTTCTGCTGCGGAGGTGGGGGGATGTTGGGCAACAGCATTCATGACAAACAGCCCAGACTGAAGGGAGCAAGGGGGAAATAAATGGCTTTTTTAGAAGATGGCAAAAGCAAAATGATGGGAAAACAACCCCCAGGTTGGAGCCTCAGCCCGCCACAGATTTCCACATTTTCCTGAGCAAGAGAAAAACAGAGGAAGAAGCTGAAGAAGATGCAGAGAAGTTGGGAAATCAGTGGGGCTGTTGACTTACTTATTGTGAATAGTCACCATCAAAAAGAAAAGTGGTCATCGTGATACAAAATGAATGATATGTGATATATCATATACATAATATACAGAATAACAGGCCTCAGTCTTCATTACTATTCATTCTGGGTGATTTAGTCTGTAGTTTCTGGTCTAAGTTGATGCTGCAAGCAAAGTGGTGCACTGCACAAGGATGCTAGGCTTAGTGTGGGTGAGATTTACTCCAGTGATAAAGCCCACTCACCACCTCGACCTCCTCCTTACATTTTTCTGGGGTACCAGCCAGAAATACAGCCCAGAGCAATGAAGACTCAGAGCAACGAGGGCCCAGACCCAATTGCCATATCTAAAATCTGAGTGTGATTTGGCCTCATCTGGGATTAAACACTGGAATAACAAAGCACAATCTGGCTGGTGTCTGACAGCCAGTGCTTTTGGGCTTCCAACAGCCAACTTCATTCTGAGTTAAAAAAAAAAAAAAAAACATAAAAAATATCAGGCTAAGACTGAGGCACGTTGTTGTTTCCTTATGAGTTCACTTGCAAAGGTCACTGCTCCTCTTCCCCCACCCCAGTCTCTCTCTCTTTCTGCAACTCTTTTGTTTGTGCAAGACTTCAGGAATTAAAACCTCATTTCAGGGGTTATGAGGAGACCACAGCAGCGATACATTGCACTGATTATCAGCAGCAGGCGAGCTTTCCCCCAGCAGCTCTTCAGCTGCAGCAGTGTGCAAATTCTGTATGGCTTACCCTGATTTTTCCTGCCTGTAAATTTTTCTTTTGAGCTAACAGGGACTCCACTGCACTAGTGGAACAGACTTACCATGATAAATTACATGGGATTATATTGTTACAGGGAATTGCCATCACCTCAGCAGTAATAGAAAGGAAAGGGGAAAAAAAAAGATAGATAAAGAACAGCAAGATAGCTGGGAGTGCAGTAAGAAGAGAAATGGTCCTGGTGGGGAAGCAGATAGATGTCTTCCTCAGGTGAAAAGATTCATTTATGGACAGAGCACTCTGGGACATTTTTGGATGAAAGAGCCAAACTATAGGAAAGTCATTGTCTTTATGAAAAAAAATAGGGATTTAGGGGTTTCTAGGGGCTTAAGTTTTCTATATCTGGAGTTCATATTTTGGTGCAATGATGGGAACACCATTTCAGAAGAGAACAGCAATTTTCAGTGGCCTAATTTCTGGGTGGATAGAGGGAGAAACCTTGGAAAAAGCTGCATTTCCCAGAAGAAGCTGTTACCTCCCCTGGAAAAAATCAGACTTCTTGCAGCAGGACCCCTGGAAACCCAGGTAGCCCCAAATCATCCAGTGCTTTTGCAATGGACACATCATTGATTAAAGGCCTGGCAGAAATATTATCTTTCCTGGCCTCTTGCATAACAGAGGCTGGCTAATTAAATCATATAATCTTTAGATCAAGCCTGTAATTCCCTGATTGCGTTAGAGTATGTCTTTAAAAAAAGCCCCAACCTAAATGCCCCCAGAAGCATCTTGCCTCCCTGAGCAGTCTTTACAGTTGCCCAGTAGAAAGGATCATGACTAGAAATATTTTAACAATTCCACCTCCCACTTGCACTGATCTTATCCGGGTTGAGCTTCCAGCCCTGGCATCATTTCTGATGGCTCAGTGAAAGGCTGATTTGCCTTCAGCAACCCTTTGCCATCAGCAACTCTTTTCCTGCAGTGGACACTATCCAGCTGTGATGGAGCCACCTCTTGTCCTCCTGCCTGGGGAGCTCAGTGGGTCAAACTTCTGAGATGTTCATCCCAGCCAGGCCTGCTTTCCTAAATCCTCAGTACTTCACTGATGTCCTCTCAAAGCCTGGCCTTCACCCCAAGCCGGAGCCAGGCACGTTCCCAGCAGTGCCACACACAGTAGCAGTGCCACTCAGCCACTTGTAACACCAACATCTGCCTCTCTATTATTTCTCTATATCATTATGTTGGTGTAATAAACATGCAGAGGAGCTCCAGGCACTGGCTGTTTCCTTTGTTTGCAATGCTGTACCACGTTCTCCCAACTGGATATTATGGTATGATTATATACATGCCAGAGGAATAGTTCCTGATGTCTGTGCAGCTTTTACACTGCATCTCTGCCTCCCTGTCCTTCCCTTTGCACTTCCCATCCCACATTCACACGCTCCCATTACATGGCTAGCCTGTATTTTACTCCCTCTGTTCTTGCTGCAGCCCTTCTCGGTAAGGGAAGTCTTGATTATATGTTATGGCCAAGTGACTTAAATCGCAGGAAAAAAAATGAACACACAGGAGCATTGCCTTGAGGTCAAAATGAAGTGCCAAGGCTTTGCATGACCATCAGGACATAACCTCCATCCGGGTAAACTCCAACCCCCCCAAGCCAGCCCAAGGTGAACTGGGTGGAGAGCAAAGTCTTACACACAAGCTGCAAACTTCAGGCACTGGGAAGAGTCCTGACTATTTCCAGCAGTGGGAAAATGTACAAGCAGGGAAGTCATATTTACATAAGTCAAGGAAAACACTGTTTCCTTCTTCGGCAGGAAACAGAAGTTATTCTCAGCGCTTCGGCAAAAGAACAAGAAATTAAATAAAGTGCTGGCAGCCTAAACTTGTTTTATTCCTGTGGTTTTACAATCTCTGAGTCAAAATAAACACATTTTCAATCTCAGGAGAATTATTAGGATAATAATGGCAGGGTGGGGGGGATGTTATTTACAGGCTCCAGTGGAATCACTCAATGAATCATGTGAGCTGTAGCAACAGATTTAGGGCAAGAAAATTCACATTTATGCAACTGTCTGGTTTGATTTTTTTGTCACCAGACACTGATGCAGCAATTCAAGATTGGGCAAACCTTTGGGTGCTCCCAGCAGAAGTTTTGCCTGAGAGAAGGATAATGATCGATATTACAACACCCAGATTCTTTCAGTTAGGAGTTTTAATGGGTTTTAATGGTGTTGTCCCTCTTTAAGCCTGGGGTGGCCTCTCATGGGTGGGTGCAAGAGCAAAGCTCCTGGTGATGACTGGTGTTAATTTATGTTGTCTTTGTGATATCTGAAGATTAAATACAAATTAGGAATTTGAATCCTCACACCTTGATGCATTTAACATCTCAACTATTAAAAAAATAACCCATTTGGGCATTATTTTTCCTCAGGACAAGAGGCCAACAGTCCATATGGTCCTTCATCTTCTCTTCTGACTGGAGCACTTATGTTTGCCTATGACATGACAAGGACATCCCTATGGGCAGCACTTTTGCACCTCTTCCAACTTGTGATTTTCCTGTGAAATTCAATGGTATTGCAAAAGCAATTCTTTTTGGGTTGAATTTCTGTCTACCACTATGTGTTGTCTACATGCCCAAACCACTCTGTAAATCAGTGGAAAGGTTAGGTGTATATCTAATATATGTAACACACAGTATTTTCTGTCTACAACCAGAAGGAGCTGTAGGTACAAGGGCAGCTAAATGTAACTACAAGAAATAGCTACAAGAGGTAGTTACAAGGGAAACTACAAGAGGTAGCTACAAGGGTTAAGTACCAGAAACAGGTACAAGGCTCTTGGCCCTGGGAGCATGAAGGGCACAGGAAGAAGAGCCAGTCTGGATGCCAGGATGGGAATGATGCAATCACAGCAAGTCCTGCAGCCTTTTGCAAAGCTCTCACCTTTCACTGGAATCCTGGGAGACAAAAGCAGATAACAGCTAAGTGAGAAAATCTTGAATTGCTTACTCCTTTCAAAGCCAGAGGAACAGCTTGCCCTGCAGAAAGCAATTCCTAGGCTTAGGCTGCTGTTTAAAGGGTAGAGGTTAAACTCCGATGCAAGCCTGTAATTTTTATAAACAAGGCTCGTATTTCCCTTCTGGCAACATATATATGGAAACCCACGTAGGCATGAAGTCTAAGACATGCATGAGAAGACCACTGAAGCCTTATTATCTTTGCTTTTGTTCTGCTTTCCTGGTGCTTTTTTAATCCCTGCACCGGCACTGCCTTGGGATCGACTCCCTTTTCCAGGACAAGCTTTTCACAGGGCTGAAGGGCTCTTTGTTCTCCTCCGCTGCCCGTCGGCGTTGTTTGTTGTGCAGTCCCTGGGGTGTGCTTCTGTCTTTCCAGAGGGCCAGCACAGGAGAGGAAGAGGCAGAGGATGTGAACTCCCATGTTTGAACACAAAGAGAGAAAAAGAGGACCTGTTTACTCTTCTGCTAAATGCTCCCCAGTAGACAGAGGGTTTTCCATGTTTTCAGCAGTAAAACACGAAAAAAAGGGATAGGGGAGAGGGCAATGTAAGTTCTTGGGGTGCTGTGGTGCTGAATTCCTCTCCACCAAGCAACACGATGGCTGTGTTTGCAGGCCTTGCTGTCTCTACCATCATCTCAGTGAATTCTTCAGATTCATGTGGGAGTTGCTTATGGGACTCCCAGGTATAAAACCTGTTGCCTCCAGAGAAGCTGCTTCACATACCATGGCAAGGAAAGTAAATACATCAGTGCCAGTGGTGGTTGGGAGAGAGCCATGGCCATTCACAGGCATTTAGGGCTGGAAGGGACCACCTACGTCATGGGCCTTAGTCACCAGCTCCTCACAAACACCTTCCACAAGCTGGTCAAGCACTGACTGCTCGGTTGTTTCCTGATTGGTGTTGCAGCTGCTACCCTCACTTATTAAAAGCTCGGCATAAATATTGGGGTAATTCTGTTTGCCTCAACATTTTTTTAAACTAAAGTTCGCAGAGCGTTTTTGAGGAGCACCCAGAGTCCACCACACATGTGCCATCACAGTTCCCTTTTTTTAAAATAAAACTAGTAAAAAAAATGCAGCTAAAATGCATGTTCACCTATTGCACTGTTTTCCAAAAATGCTGGTTGGTTGGATTTTTTCCTTGCATTCTTGAGAGCAAATATACGGTGAGGATTTTGTGTTCGGTTGTCCACCGTGGGGAGGAAAGTCGTCAATCATTTCGCAGCCCTTCTCTCCATGCCTTACAGCCCTGGTGGTCCACAGCTGAAGCGTGAGGACCGGTGGGCTGGTGGTTACTGCAACCAGCCAAGGGCCCTTGTGCTTGTCCCAGCAGGTTGTCATGAATGATTGAACCATTAAAGTGAGTAATTTGTTGTAATACAAGAAGGGCTTAAACACCTTCTGCATCTTCACAATGGTGTTGCTCCACCGCCCCCCTTGCCGAAATTACACAGCCCAAGGTGTGAGTCAGGTGTTGCAGGTGATCTAGGCTATAAACAATATTTTGGGAGGAGAAAGAATTAATTTCAGTGGGGGTAATTTCTCCATAGCCCAACATGCAGGCATGAAGATCTGGCAAGCCCTAGGCACCAGGAAATGTCAGGAAGGAGTTTCTTGCTTTGTTTCTCTTTGCAAGCAGGGCCACTACCATGAAACCATACCCAAAACCAGGTATTTCAGAGGCATGTTGTGAGGCTGACACTGCTGCAGGATTGAGCTTGAGGTGCTCTCCAGTGTGGCAGCCCTGCTCCAATGTGGTCCTGGGGTAACAGTGGTGGGACTTGGGGGTTCTCATGACTCAATGAAACTGGAGTAGGTTACCTTCCATTTATTGTGGATTACGGAGAGAACATGGATAATTACTGCAGAGTAGTTACCACTCAGGCAATGTTGTCCCTGCCTGGTGGGAACCTGCTCGAGAGGCCATACCCATGGCAAGAGTGGACTGTGGTTATCTCAAGGTCGTGTGTGCAGGAAACAACCAGGACAGCATGAAAATTGTGTGAATGGGAGCTGTTGGTGGGGCTATCAGAGCTTCCCAGGTCAGGCAGGACACACAGGGAATCAACCCACCCCAGAATGAAGCAGGAAGAAGGGAAGATGGCGCCAAAAATCCTGTCAAGAAGGTTCAAAGTCTGGCTAGGTCAACCCACCCTTGTCAGCAGGAAGAGACACAGGCTCAGCAATGCCTGTCTGGGACTTACCCTTGTAGGATGTCCCTGTCTTGTAGAACCTGCCCTACTGAGGCCGGAATTAAAAAAGCATTTGGTGTCTTTTTGCTTGATGTTTACATATTCCTTCATTTGAGAGCATCGTGGTCCGGGAGCTCACAAGAAAATAACAACAGCAACTGTAATGAAAACACCATCAGTATCTGGATCCTTTTGAGGGTGAAAACAAATGATGATGTGGATGCACAGCCATAAAGTCAACAGCAGTTTCCCAACAAAAGCCAGAGAACAATGACTTTGCAGGAGCACCAGCCATCAGGGCATGTCTTTAAGGGTTAAAGTAGCAAGCTGACAAAAACCTTAATGTTTTTACAGCACACAGACTTGTAACATACAATACAGGACAATTTGTTCTATTGATGTCTAAAAATTCTTAATGGAGAAACAGGCTGTTAAAATACAGGATACTTTATAGGTTAGCTCTTCTCCATACTTCATCCTCAGGTATTTGCCAAGTTAGCAGAGGATCAGACTTCAAGTCACATTTAGGCTTCTTTAGAGCAGTTTTTTCCACTAAAAGCTTAGTTCAAAGACATACATATTAATGAAAAAAAAGAGCCATTCATTCTTGTCACACATTTTGTCCTCAGAACAGTTGCAAATCCTACATATAATTTTTTCTAATTGAAGGGAAATAAAACATCTTTTATGTAGTCAGACAATTGTCCACAGTCTTTCCCAAGAATGGAAAAATGCCCTAAAAATGGAAAGCAGGTGGGGTTTCTCCACAGCAAGACTCTTCTTCTGCACAAGAACAGATAGGCTACATCCCTGTTTTGTGTTTAAAAAAAGCCATAATCAGAAAAGAGCCCTGAGAGCCAGAGCTCTGTTGGAAGTGGGTTTGGTGCCTGTAGTAGCTGCGTGTGCCCACAGTTTCTTCTGACCAGATTGACAAAACTTTCCTACTTTCCTACCCTGCTACAGCAACCTTGGCATTCCACCTTTCCTTTCCATTGCTACTAATTTGGGAAGTTGCGCAGATTTCTTTGATGTTGCTGTTGGCTTGGGAGAGTCCCAGCTGAAGAAGAAAACAGAGGACATTTTCAGAGATGTTGATGGGAATGGGGGAGAAGAAGCAGAGTTTGTTCTTTGCTTGAAAGACACTTGAAAAATGCAGAACATAAGAGGAGGGGGGAAATGCCCAACAAAATAATCCCTGCTGCAGGGCTCGGGGTCTAAAGCTCACTGGTATTTCACTGAGGATTTGCTTCATTACATCTAAATATCTTCATTAGCTCCGAAGCCTCCTCGGTAGAAATAGAGCCAGCAAAACTGGACCAGTCTGGCAAGTACTTTTTTTCACACCCAGGTGGATCCCAACGAAGCACACAGTGACACCATTATTTCAGACATGGGTTACCAGCAAAGCACACAAAAATGCAGGGTTAGAGCAGCAACTTTCAGAATAAAAGTTGCTGATAAACCTGGAAATACTCTCAGACCTCCCATAGCACAGGAACAGCCAGGAATAGTTAAGGGAGTGCCAAAGGAAAACCCTTGACCTCAACAACTGCATATTTCAGAGGCATTTAAAACAAAATCTCAGGCTGAACTCAGAGGCATGACAACGGGATAGAAAATTTAGATTATATTAATGAGGCACAAAACAGGTCAGAGTTGAGTTTGGGGTCAAATTTTGGGACCTTCATGGCTTTTCTGGATCTTTGTTTTTTAAAGTGCTCTAACTCACTGAGAAGTACTTGGTGGACACCTCCAGCTTGTTTTCCACTCAGCAAAATAGCTTCCTTCCCAGATAAACGAGTCTAAGCCACCCTTATTTACTGTGTCAGCTAATGGAGGGATAAAGGGAGATGAGATGGTTCCATTTTGTTGTTTTTCCTCCCACCTTTCTTCTTCACCACCTGTCACCGACTGCCTTTCCTCCCCCTCTCCTCCCCCCACTATTAAAACAAAACATCTGCCACAGTTTTGAGATGCTTTAGGCTTTTTCAGGCTATTACTAGCAAAGATAGGGCTTGACAGGGAGGGAAGCTGAGTGAGAGCCACAGCAGGTGAAGGGTTTTAATTCCCCTGTTACTGCAATCATCTGCCACGGCCATGGAACCATCCGCAGGAGGCAACAGTAATGATTTCCAAAGCAAAAAGTGAGCCCTGGCAGGCTGGACTGGGGCTTGGCCCCATCCATCAGAGCTCTGCAGAGCTCAGCTGGTGACTAGTCGCTGCGTCACTCCTTTCTGATTAAATTCCCGTTAAGTTTAAAATAATAATACATCCTTAGTGGAATAAGAAACTCTGGAAGAAGAAAGAAAAAAGTCTTGCTGGGGTTTTTTTGGCCAGCGGTGAACTAAGGGCCAGGCCTGAAGAAGCATATGGGAAAAATGGCTCTAGGACCATGCTTTTCTTCTGTTAAAGCACAGGGCTTATCCTTGCATTTTCTATGACCACAAAATCCAGATTCACTGGTGAACTAAGATCCTTTATACGATTATGACAAGGAAAAATGCTGGACAACATACATAAATTATTATGTGTGAACTATGAGGTACAGAAGCGCCCAAGTCTTTCAGCAGACAATTTCTCAAAGGGGTTGATCAGAACAACCTGCACATTTCTGTCCAAGATATTTGGTCTGACATTTTGTTCTCCCGGCTATCTGACCCTTTTTTTCATTATCTGTCTGCTGGCTGTCCTGTGCAGGAGCCAAGCAGGTATATGTTTTGGCATCCCCAGTCAGACCAGCACCGAAGGAAAAGATACAAATAGGTCCATGTCACTGGATCCCAGGTCAGAGAGGTCCGACCACTTTACCTTTACTCAAGGACCAGTGGTTGCTACAGCAGCAATATTGATAATTATACTAATAGTTCATCTTCTCAGCTTGTGTTTCTTTCCTTAGTTCTTAGAGTCCTAGTGGGCAGGAAATACTAGTTTGTGTCCAATTATTTTATCTCATTTATTTTAGCACTGAAATAGAATAAACAATCCTAGAAACTTTCACTAGTAGATCAAAATGAAACTTTGGGCTAAATGTGAGATTTTTTTTTTTTATTTCATTTGTGGGCTGTATAATCTTTATGGATTACTTTTTCCTTTGGTTCAAGTTAACTTTCAAAACCAAACCACTGTGAAAAGGAGATCACAGGTGAACACTCAGAAAACAGCAAAATGAAACATTTCAGTGTTTCCATGGTCAATCTTTGCATTTTAGAAACAATGATAGAAAAGTAGAAATGTTTTCCAGGGTCAGGACTCTCTTTTCACAAAAATTATTTGCCAGATTTGAATCCATTCACTGTCTTTCTCTTCCCACAACCCCATTGGGAGGGATGAGCTTATAGGAGAACTTCACCCCCAACCTCTGTGGTTGTATCTGCCCCAGACAGGGCACAGATGTGGCTGAGGCACTTGGGCCAGCCCTACTTACCTCCATGGACCAGCATTCCACACAGACCCCTCCTGAATTTTATGTGGTGAGTAGCCATGTGCTGCATTTTACAGTCCTGGGGAAAGTGGCAGAGCTGCTGAAATTATAGAGGTCATATGAATAGTAAGAAGATGCTCAGCTAATAATACCAGGCTGCCTGATACTTGGGTCCAAGGTGTGTAAATAGGTAGTGAAAGTGTGAGGGCACTGGCAAATACCCACTTTTGCTTATGGTTGCTCATGTGACTTCCCTTCTCAGAGCTAATTCACATCAAAGTCAGGTTACCTGTGAAAAGATTTTTAAAAACCATAAGAAGAAGCTGTAAATCATCTGGAGATCAAATTGAATTCCTCAGGACCAGAAGGTCGGGGCCAAAGACAGGAATGCAGCATGTAATGGCCCTGCTTATCCCTCCAGTGCTGTATCCCAGAGCTCTTCATGGTCTCTGGTGTGCAGTGACAGTAACATCAGCTCAAGGAACAACAAAATAAAAGAGGGTCCCTGCTCCAGGCAGCAGAGCTGTGTCACTTGCAGGCATCACAACCCCATTTCTGCTGCCCAAACACATCACTGGTCATCTGCTGTTTCCAATGTATGTTTCCTCCATCAACATGCTCTAGGACACTAATGGCTCCCATGATGATTTGCCTGAGATTGCTATGGAATTAGAGAGTAGGAGAACTCCTCAAAGTCCTGGGAAACTCTACCTGGCACGCACTGAGGGGCTGATAACACCATCCTTTGAATGTGCAGGCAGGAGGTAGAAGGGCTGAACTATTAATCTTCTGTAATCTTGCTGGAATTAAGTGACAGTGATGGAGTACTTTGTAATGGACTTCCTGAATCCTCATACAAACGGAGGAAGTGACCACCCTTGACCAGATTTCTGCTCATGTTGCCTGTTTCCCTGCCTGCATTACACATTTTCCCTTTTGCAATCAGCTCCAACCCTGCTTTAACAAGGCCAGTGAATTAATGCTCAGTCAGCCCATGAGAATGGCTATCTGGAGGGGCTGGGGGCTCCCTGGGGAGTGGTTTGCAGGGTATCATCAAGCTGAAATCCTCAGAATAGAAAGGTTTCCTAAGCACCAGGAAGGCAGCTCTAGGTTGTCCAGCCTCAAATCTCCATTGCCTAAGGAAATCTGACCAGTGGTGTCCCAAAACACTGAGCCTTACTGGGCACACCAAGATGTGCTGTCCTTGGGCTGTCCCTGTGATATGGAGAATGTCTGGCATTCCTGGTGCCTCTGATCTCTCCTCAGCAGCAGAGAGATGTTCAACAGAGCCAGCGGTATAGGAGGCTCTAGAGCCTTTCAAGCCTTGCATCCTTTGGGCCATGCTGGGGAGAGGATGGATTTATTTTTGGAAAGCATCAGTTGAGTTCTCTCATCCTGGCATATCCATGTTACAAAACCATGCTGGGGACTCATCCCTGCCCCATGACAGGCTTGCATAACCCTCCAGCAGCACTGGTGTTGAAAAGGGACCATGACCTTCCCTTTGTGGAGCAGCTTTCCATTGCCAGCTGGGAGCTCTGGCAGACAAGCCCTGGCAAGTTTATGAACTCCCTGTCTCCCACCCAACAAGCTGGCCATGAACATGCCCTGAAGGCTCGTGCTGAGGAGTCAGTGTGAAACAAAAAAGAGACCACAGATTACGGCCCGTGGGAACTTTAAACCACGCCAAAGGGAAGAGCCAGTGGATGCTATGGCCATAGAAGGGCATATTCAGGGTCTGTTCCCAGCATCCCGACCTTGGGTCCAAGTGCTGGCTTTGGAAATGCAGTCAGTCTGGCAGTCTGTGTGGGCTCTGCCTCTGGCATTGGGGCTGGCAGGAGGAGGGAACTGCAGGAGAAACAGAGTTCAGAGAAATAAATCCCTTCGCTAATCTGGCCCTAGGGAGTCTTGCAAACACAAGGACAAAGACCTGGACTGCAGAAAGGGTCCAGAGGTGACCTCATGAGGATATCAAGCATTACAGCGAGATGTCTAACCTGCCAGTTCAGCCCTCTAATACCACCTGGCCCATCACACCTCAGCTCAGGTGTGCACCTTGACTTTTCCATCTTTTTCCACATCAAACTCCTAGGCACTCCGAGCAGCAGGGAGTTCAAAAGAGGTACATCCCATGACACCAGCTCTGGATTTGGCCACTTGGCCCTGACATGTTTTCAAACAAAAATCACATTATCAGTGGTCTTTCATCCCCCTCCTATATCCTGGAGCCCATCACTCAGCAAAGAGCCGCCTCTGATCTTCACAAATGTGGATTCACTCCTGCTGCAAGGGAGGGTCACAGTCAGGCACTTGGGTTTGTGCTACCTGATATCCCTTTGCTATCTTTCCTCTTTTTTCATCTTCTTTTGCTCTTCCCTCAGGTGGTTAAACTCTCAGTCAATTGCTGCCTGAATCAGGAAGGTCTAAAGATTTAATAATGAGTCCAGTGTTGTTTTGTCACTTACTTGTCTAAATAATGCAGGAAAAGCTCCTGCACTGAAATCCAGGTGCTCCATGAAAGGTGTAGAACAGGAGAGGTGCGAATAGAAACCTTGCTGGCATTAGAGGTTGTTTTTCTAAACATTCCCCATCAGTAAGCACACAGTCTCCCAGCACTGCAAAGTCCCACCGAGGTCTTTAAGTTGTATTTCTAGGATTTCTCTAAAACAGGGGCCTCAAGCTTTTAAATACAAAGGGAGCTAGGGAATGGTTTCTTTAGCAAGAGATTTGAGCAATCAGTGCTTTTTGTCTCTCTCTCCTTTCTTTTTTTTATGGACATCTGCTGGGGTTTGTATTTTTTGAGTCGTGGGGGTGAAGGGGATTGAGGGGGAAGGAGAGGTTTGCAGACAGGGTGAGCACAACATACACTGGAAAAAATCCCGGATGCTATAAATGGGAGCCCCCTAACAGTGCAGCTCATCTGAAGCAAAATGAAAATATCAGGCATCCAAGAAACATATGTGCAGATGGCTTTGAGCCCAGTCTCCTTACTAGGGCTCTGCATTAAATAAAATGCACCGGGTCATGTTGCTATAGATATAAGAGATTACTAGGTGCAATGTGCACTTCACTGTGAAACTGCAGATTTTTAAACAATTGGAAATACAGACCTTGTTTATGGATCAAGCAAATGGCTTCAGTCAAGCAGAGAAGTCCTTTTTTGTTGGTTTTTTATTTTTTTTTTTCTAGGGTTGGGGTCAGGAGGCTCAAACTCTGTGAGATTGTGCTGCAGTCACTGCTTAGGAGGAGAGTAGCCTCACCACTGACGTGAGAAGCAGCATCCAAGAGGGCTATTGACTATGACCTGTATTTTTGAAGGATGATATGAATCAATCCAGAGCCTTGGCAAGACCTCACTGTTGGGGCTTTTGCTTTCAGCCAATGTCAATTATGTCATTACTGAGCCTGCAGAAGCTATTACTAATGTTACTTTTACAGTTCACTGCCGACCAGAGAAAAGAGTTTTTCACACTGTTGTCGTTTTGTTGGAGCAAGACTATACGAATCACAGATGGCTTCCTTGCCAGATGTAACCTCGCAGGACGGCAGTTTGGGGTTTACAAGAGGTTTAATGAAAACCTGGCATTTTACCAACTTTTGGCAAATACTCTTGGGCTGTCAACTCACGCAAGCAAGATCCTAAAAATGTCTAATGACTTGTTCTCACCAAACGAGGAGGTGAAAAGTTTTACCTGAGAAACAAAACCCAAATGAGCAAACCAATATTCAATCACTCTGTGCCTGAGATCATGATCACTGAGGTTACTGAAAGCTCTCACTGCACTCTGGATCTGTTCCCAAGCCCTTACTATTGCGCTTGAGGGGTACAATGTATTTCTGCTGACATAGAACACTGATGATGAGTAGGGGGGAGAAGTGATATCCAGGTGTGTCGAAAATCACATCATCCCTACTTTGATGTCTACTGCTCTCATTTTTCAGTTATGACTTTGCTGCTTTGCCCTGGCTGAGGGTTCATTTGCAGGCCTTTCTGCTTGATTTGTTTCTTCCTTGATGACACGAGCACTTCATTAAAATTGTGCTAAAAGAAATTTTCAGGTGTGTGCCTTCAGATGCCAAATGACACAGAAATAACCAACATCTCCAGATGCAGGATGGAAACTCTGCATTATTTGAGACTTCAGGTGTATTATTTCCTTCTCTCTATTAATGAAAGTGTGTGCTTAGTGAGACTTGACATTGCATGGTGTCCTTCTGAGAACACCTTTTCTTAGTTTATCAGTCTCCCCATTTTCCATTCCCACCAATCTGGACCAATATTCATCCTGGTCTCAACAGTCAAATGGAGTCAGCTGTAGTGATTTGGATAAGAGATGAGCCTCAAAGTCCTGTCTTGTGGGTGCAGTGCATACTGCACAGTGTATACACCAGTGGGATGGATCTCAACAGTGCCTGTACATACAAAAAACTGCATTTGAGTCATTCAAGAAATCATCAAAGGCAAACAAACCATGAAACATTATTCACATCTCAAGGCAGTCAGTCTTTCTCATCTGTGGGCTTTTAGCAGTCTCCCAGAACCAACTACCTTTGCTTCAGCTGGTCTGCCTGTCTTTAAATGTCTTCATCCTGAGCCTAACTTGAATGGTAGATTTTTTTATCACCATTGGTGCGCAAACCAGATGACTGAATTCTCTGGAGGAAGGAGGAAGTAGCACTTTACATCCAGGTGGCAAAGGAATTAATAAAGTGGCTGGAGAAATGTAATCACAGAGATGTCATCCTTTTTCCACTGACTGAGGTTTGGATGCAAACCTGATACCTAACTTTGCTTAGAGTTCCTGTGGATTCGTCTACTTCAGAATCATCCTTAAACAGAGTTATTCTGACTTTTTCTGTGTCAGGTGCTCTGAAACTTTACAGAAATGAAGTTCATTTATAAGATGCAGATTAAATCAATATCCCTGAGACAAAGCAGACCAAGCACCTTGTGTCTCCCTCTTATTACTTCAGTGATTGAATAATGGAGTTGCAGATCACAGAATCCTAGAATGGTTTGGGTTGGAAGGGACTTTAAAGACCATCCAAGCTGGCCTTGAACTCTTCCAGGGATAGCACACTAGGAAAGCTATCATAGGCTGTAAATATTCCTCCCTCTCCCCCCAAAAAAGCAAAACTTCAAGTGTCAGGCTTTCTTAAAAGAGTTTTTCAATTATCTGCAGTTTTATAGAAGAACTTTGGATAGGATCAGAAAAGATCTAGTGGTCTGTGATAACTAGTCTTTAAAGAGTGCCACGTGTCTCTTCATAAAACATTGGCTTGCTGGCCTGGAAGGAATATTGCTAATGAAAGACTGCAAAACTGCATAGTATTTCCTACTTTATGCAACAAAAGAGACTTAGTATTGCAGTAGCCATAATAGCAATCAACTCTGAAATATGTTCTGCTTGAAATTATCTTTTCTTGGATAGCTCTTTATCTCCCCAGTGAAATCTCAAGTACCACTGTTCCCATGATACATAACACCTCAATCTCTGGTCTGCAAATGCTTCTCTGGCCCAGAGAAGTTTTGGGAAGGGCTGAGCTCACAGACAAGAGCTGGGACTCTAAAGAAGTGACCATGAAGCTCAGAGGTGTGGGAAAGGATGATTTAATTCCTTTTTATCCCATAAATTGTTAATATGGGCCCTCAGCTAAGGCAGATTTCATCTCACTACACTCTGTCTATACTCAGTGGAGAGAGGAAGAGAGGCTATTTAAAGAGCATGTAGTGACAGGACATAGGGGAATGGCTTCAAACTGAAAGAAAGCAGGTTTAGATTAGATATTAGGAAGAAACTCTTTACTGTGAAGGTGGTGAGGCCCTGGCACAGGTTGCCCAGAGAAGCTGTGGATGTCCTGTCCTCTGTTCAAAGCCAGACTGGGGAGAGCTCTGAGCTCCTTGTCTGCTGAAAGGTGTCCTGGCCCATGACAGAGGGGTTGGAACTAGATGGTCTTTAAGGTCCCTTCCAACACAGGTCATTCTGTTTTTCTGGGTTGTCTGATAATTCTAAGTCTCCAGAGTGTGTTGTGGACATCTATGAATTGCAACATGGAGGTGCCAGTGTGTGTCTGTGGACTAAAATGAAACTAGCTAATATGGGTAGCTATGGGTAGGTAAGGTGACTCTTATCCCTGTGAAAAACTCTGCTTTTTCCCTGCCTTCCATAAAATATAAATTAATCTATCTCCACCTGATAGAGATGCTGTAAAAACCTAAATCTTCCAGAGAGGGAAGTGCTTAAATGAGCCAGCAAGGTGGTCATGGTAAATACTGACATGCAAGAGTGCGTGATTGGTAATGTTTAATATTCCCTAGTAAAATCACAGCATTATTAATTTTCCTGCTTATATACCTCTGGAATGGCAAAAGCAAGAGGAGAAATCTGGCCCAGTGATCCATCATCCAGGGCTTTGAAATAGAGCCAACTTCAGTGAAATTTGAGTGAGCCCTTAGAAACACAAGGAGGACTAAAGCAACAAGTGCATTTCACTGAGCTATGATATCATTCTCTGCTCCTTTCTAGAGGGGAAGCTGTTTATCGGATGTGTAGGAGAGAAGAAAGAAGCAGAAAAGCACACACATACATTTAAATATTAAAAGCTGCCCCAGGAAAGAACTTAAAATCTGAGGTAATTTCCTCGATGAGCTTAAAACATTATTTATCATCTACACTGAAACAGGAGAAAAAGGGAAATAGAAGGACAGGAAAGGCCTGTTGCACCCTTGCCATTTGTGGTTTGCAGGGGAAGGTGCTCAGTTATCCCAGCTGGCAGACAGACCATGAGGGTGCCCCTCTGATCTGCTCCTGCCTGGCCCTGAGCACCACAGTGGCAGAATTCATGGAGGGGAACAGATGAGCCTTGGCAAAGCCCTGGTACCACCTGGGACTGGTTTACATTTCCTTACCATCACAGACATTTGTCATAACCTCCAGCCAAACAGCCTCAGAGGAATGAACTTTCCTCTTCTCTGACTGATCTAGGCTGTGGATATTTGCAGGGAGGAATTAAATCCGCTCCAGAGGAGGCGGAAAGAGCAGATCCAACAAACTCCCTGCAGGAGACTGCTTAAGCAGCTTTAGCAGTGGTGTCTTACTGGGATTTGGGGTTGATTTAATAGATTCCCCTGCCTATCAATGCAAACTGGGTGTAAGAAGGTGTCATTACACAGGGTAAGTTGAAAAAGTGCACTGTGTGGGTTTGTTGTGACCCAAGTGCAGGACTCAGCATGTGGCTGTGTTGAATCTCACACCACTCACCTCAACCCATTGATCCAGCCTGTCCAGATCCCTCTGCAGAACCTTCTTGCCCTCCAGCAGATCAACACTCCCACTCAGCCTGGTGTTATCTGCAAGTGTACTGAGGGTGCACTCAATCCCCTCATCCATATCATTGATTAAGACCCTAAACAGGACTGGCCCCAGAACTGATCCCTGGGGGATGCCACTGGTGACTGGTCTCCAGCTGGATGTACCTCCATTCATCACCACTCTCCGAGCCCAGAGAGTCAGTTTTTTACCCAGCAAAGAGTACACGCATCCTAACCAAGAGCAGCCAGTTTCTCTGGGAGAATGCTGTGGGAAACCCTTAAAAACATTACTGAAGTCTAGGTAGATAATATCCACAGTCTCCATGATTTGTGTTTTCTTCTGCTTGTGCTCAGCTCCCAGTAGGAGCACTGGGCAGGCCATGTGATGGCAGAACAGCAGGATGTGAGCAGTGTAAAAGAACAGACTGGCACAAGCATCTGTGGGCTGCTTGACTCTGGCCCTATTTCATTTATTAGCATGGATGCAGCTGGAGAAGATAATCATGGAATCAAAGAAAGGTTTGGATTGGAAGAGACTTTAAAGCTCATCTTAACCCTTCTGCCATAGTTAAGGACAACTTCCACTAGCCCAGGTTGTTCTAAGCCCTGTCCAACCTGGCCTTGGACACTTACAGGGATGGGGCATCCACAGCTTCTCTGGGCAACTTGTGCCAGTGCCTCAGGACTCTCACAGGGAAGATGAAGCCATGGAAAAGGCATCTTCCTGTGGGCATCCCTCCATCCTCTCTAGAGCGGTGCCCTGCATATTTTTTGCTTTCATTTGAGCTGCCCCCAAACAACACGATGAGACTTGTTCTGCAATGAGCTTGTGGTCTGCCCAGCAGCACTGAACTGCCCTTTGGTCTGCAGCTGCTGTTTAGCCTCTGGATTGCACAGCTCCAAACATGTCATTGGTTCCCTGTTATCAAGGGCTCTGACTCAGAGCTCAGCAAAACATTGCCTGTGGGAGCTGTACATTTTTTCCCCAGCAAATTTGGCTTGAGCCACACCAGTCTCATAAAAAATTAGAATGTCTAAGAAAAGACAGGACTGTAAATTTTTGCATATTTACTTCTTAAAAAGGCTGTACTTCCAGCATCTTGTGACTCAGCTGAGGGAAGCTTTGGCGTTTCTTTTGACTCTATAAAAGAAAATGGTAATAATGATAATAACTGGTGTCTTAGGTGTTTCTTTTTGCTGAAACCTGGATCAAGGACTGAAAGATGATGACACAAATCAATGAAGCAGTGTTAGTTCTTGAAGCAGCAGCAAATGCCACCCTTCCCCTTCTTCTGCTGCTGGAGAGCCCAACACATGGTGCCACTCAGTAATACAGCTGAGTCAACATGCTGGCAGTGCCCTTCCCTAGAAGTTGGAGCAGTGTCTTGTCAGCACTGCTTTGGACAGGTACATCACAGCCTGATGTTAGGTGACACAGGATTTTAGTGTGGTTTTTTTTGACAGCCTGAGCATACCCTAAGCAAAAGCTGCACTGGCAAGGAAGCTCTCGGGCCCTTTGCACTGCTGGTGCTTCACAAATGGAGGGTCCCCTTGCTAAAATACAGGAGAGGTGGTTTTGAGTGGCTCTGCAGCCTGTCTGCACTAGGGGAATGTCATACAGCCATTGGTCCTTTCTGGCAAGGAAGCTGGGAGTGAGAAATTTCTGTTTGCCTGACCACTGTGTGCAGCAGATGGGAAAACAGCAGGGAAGTAGGTCAGCAAGGCAGCAAGTGGCCTATAGCACATCAGCACCAGGAGGTCCACAGACATTGCTGTAAAGCAATAAATGCTGCCAGTTTAATACCAGCAGTGAGAGGAGCTGGCAGCACAACACCATAGGGAGGCAAATACTCCCTGGGTGCTCCCTGATCTCATTTCAGTTCATTTCAGCTTCCTCTAATACACAGGAAAAAAAACCTTAATTCTTTTTAAAATGTTATTAATCAATTTTTGGGCCAGGAGAACCCTCCAGCACAGCCACCTGCATTACATGGACCATCCAGCTTCACTCAGCAATGTCAGAATCACACCCATAACTTCTGGTAGAGTAAGGTTCTCTTTTTCATTCAATGTGGAAAAGATTGGCTTCTTCTGTGCTCTAAATAATCATGTCTATTACCTTTTTTTTTTTTTTTTAATTATAATTTGATAATAACAGACTGGAATTGCTCCTCAGGATGCACTTCATCACTAACCACAAACACAGACCTGGCTGCAGGAAGCAGTGAGTTCAGAGGCATTACCAGGTTGTTAGCATTAAAGCAAGGAAAATCTATTCCTTTCTCCCTCCAAGTGTGCTGATCTCTGGTCAGCCTTCCCTGCCTGATCCTTCTCCTGGCAGTGAGAAGGATTTTCATTATGGCAATGCCCTGTCAGCTATTTCAGCACAAAGAGATAAGGGTGAGGGGGAAATTTTCCACAGCCCATCTGTGAGGCTGATGGCATTGCCATAATGAAAACCTGCTGAGTCACCTCCCCATGTGCAAAGCCAAATGAAGATTGATTGAGGTGGGCATGATGGGGTCGTGAAGTACACTCTTCACGACAAAAAAGAACATGTTTGTACATCTGAAAGATGGGCCTTCCTTGCACAACGCCTTGCTGTCTCCTCAGTATCCCCAGGAAGGTGTCAGAAGTCACTCAGGGTTCAAGGGATCCTGCATTGCATCCCATGCCACTCCTAAAGAACACAAGGACTCAATTCACCCAAGTCTTGCCTGGCACTGTGGTAAGATGCTTTGCTGCATGAGCATCCATGGGGGAACAATACTCCAAATAAAACAAAGCCCTCTCAGTAGCTTCCACTTAACATTTCCATTTGCTTCCCTTTGCATCCTTTTATTACCAACACCATGTTGTTATTAATGTTTTTTCTTTCTTGTCTACCTCTTTTCTTCTGCAAAAGGTCGACAGGTTAAATCAGTCATCTCTTTCTCCAACAGCCTTTCACTCACAGTAAATGACATTCACTGCAAAGCATCTCAGTCTCTGGCCTGGTGGGTTTGTCAGTCCAGAGGAAGCAATTTTAGCTGCCATCTTAAATTAAGACTTACAGCCCTGGGAGATGGAAGGTGAGAGCTGCATGGCTTTCTCTGTCACCCTGAGCACAGAGCCCAAGGGAACATACAGGACCTCTGAGAGGCTGATGTCTGACTCCAAATTTCCCCAGTACCTTCTCCGTCTGCCTTTCCTCCCTTATCTCCCTTTCTCACCAGATATTACACCCTAACACCAGTCAGACATGTACTTTCCTTGACCCCAGCAGACCTTTAGCAAGGCAATGCCTTTGCAGGCAAATCTTTGTCCCCATCTCTTTTTTTCTGAGACTTGGATGAAAACTCATTTTTAAAAATTCGTTTTCAGTTTTGCTCGGTGTGATGGGTTGTTTTTTGTAGGCCTTCCTTGGTAACCAGGGTCAAGATCTAGGAAGTATTCCATCCCATCTCTTTACGTAATCAGGTGTATATAAGCCGAGGGGGGAGGTGTTCTTTCTCTTTTTTTTGCTTTCTTTTCCTTCTCNTGTTGGCAGAGAGCCAACCCGAACTTTCACACTCGGCTTGGTTCTTCTGCAAGAAGGGCAAGTTTCCCAATTATCTTTCACTGGACCAGTTTGCTGCCAGCCCATGGCTGCCACAATCCTTTAGGACACCCCAAGGCCATGTCTCTCCTCTTCTCACTGAGCCCTGTGGTGTTGTACTGTGTCTGAGACCCCACCATGCAACACTGTCCGTGCTTGGGTTTGACTTCTCTGTCAATAACCTTGCTAGGCTGGATCTGGGATTTGTCAGGGAAGGATGTTTTCCTCATACACGGCTCAATACTCTGTTTGGACCATTTGTAATTCATCTCTGCCTGACATTTTATGCACTTTGAGAAACCCACATGGCCTCGAGTGGAATTAGATAACCCTTTAATGGGGGTATGGACAGCAATGCAATGGGGTCAGGGTGAAAAATGTCAGAAGTCAATTTAAACAACTAAAACAGTTGCTTTGAACCAAAGCAGGACTTGTCTGTACCATAACACAAGGTTCATCCAGGTTAGGTGTAGTGGAGGACAGAGCACTGCACTCTTCTCAGCTTATCAGCAGTGAAGATTTTATTCATTCCTCAGACAAGCCCTTGGATCCAGTCAGTGCTCCCAAGAGGAGAAATTCCCGCGACTATGTCAAATTTCAGAAAAACACAACAAAAACAACAGCCTTACTTCCCAGATACTGATATTTCAGAGAAGTAAGTACATTTTTCAAGGCAGAAGGCAGCAGCCTGGGGTTCAGTTACACTGTCTGGATAATTAATGTGTTATTTAGGGAGCAGACAGAAGCAAAGAGCCTGAGAGAGAGCTCCTCTTCTCTATGCCTGCCTTCTAGTATTGCACAAAAAGCCTCCCCACAAACCAAATAAAAGTAAGCAAATTTAGCTTGTGTGGAACACTGAGTGTTTTCTGACTATCTAAAGGAGCATTTGAGGTACATTGTGTGTATGATGGGAGCAATCCAAACAGTGACTTGTGCCTGCTGAAGACAAACACTCATTTTTAACTGCTTCAGAAACACAGCTTATCAGAGTAACCAGTCCAACAACAAGAAAAACAACAATGCAAACAAAAATCCAAAAGAAACTAAATAAAATGAGTTATGTCTGGTTTATCCTTATAGATCTGTGAGAGGCAGGATACAAATGGATGTAGGTTTCATACCAGAGATATCAAATCTCCTTCCTTATCCCCTTTCCTTTGTATGACAGAGATGGTTGAAACGGGAAGGGAATTTATTCCAAATATGAGGGACCTTCATTTGTACAGACTCAGCAGAGCCACTCAGCTTTGGGGTCGTGGGGGAGAGCCTTGTGCAGTCCACCTGTGTGTGTCCTGAATGGTGCAGGAGGGAGGTGGCATTTAACATCCACATGCAGCACCAGGGCTGGGAAGACCATGTAAGGAGGAAGGAGTAATGAGCCCATTTTACTCTTGGGTACCAGATGTAATAAATACTATATGCACCAACTCTCAGTGCTGTCAGCCTCTGATCCCTAAGCCAGAGGTAGAGACCTCTGAGTGTCCCTTGGGAGATTTTCCTCCTGTAATTCAGTGTTCAGGCCTCAAATGTGCAGCCCCAGCATGTGTTTTACAGAGTATATTTTTTCATCACATGGGCCCCCCTAGTTCCTTCCACCCTTTTCTTCCCTCAGGAAATACAGCACAGTGAGTGCTTTCGGCATACACTGAAATGTATAAATAAACTAACTTTTTGCTGAGTCAGCCCTCTGTTGGCAAACTCCTTGTACTTTGTCACTGGAGGCCACAACTTGCTTACAGTGACCATCTTGTCTTGGCAGGACTCATTTGCTTATTCACTCACTCCTCAGCTCTGCTGTTTGGTGCCAAATCACGACAAGAGTCCCTCAATTGCCCTTGGCTTCCTCTCTGCAAATGAATGCTGAGTTGTGGGGACACTCTATGCCATAGAAAAGGAAAAGGCATGAAAATATTGCTTGCCAACATCCAAGAAAAGGGAGGATATATATGCTGTCAGGTCCTTTTCAGCCATGGTCCATAGGAAGAACTGCAGGAGCTGTTTATAACTCCAACCATTGGCTTCCACATGGGCTTTCAGATGCCTTTACACAGTAATAGAGACAAATACCTCTTTGCCCTGATGAAGAGAGACTTTTCATGGGACACAGAATCATTACAGTTGGAAAAGACCTCTAAGATCATCTATTCCAACCATTCCACCAGCACTGCCATGTCCACCACTAAACCATGTCCCCAGGTGCCACATCTAGACTCTTTTTGAGCACCTCCAAGGATGGTGATTCCACCACTTCCCTGGGCAGCCTGTTCCAGTGACCAACCACCCTAGCAATGAATACATTTTTCCTAATGTCCACTCTAAACTTTCTCTGGCACAACTTGAGCCATAACCACTCACAACATTCCCAGACTAGTGTCATTCCTCTCTTTTTGTCAAGAAACTGAATGATCTCATCCTTTTTCCTGCATTTAAAATTAGAATTAAATTTCTTAGTCTTAACACTATATAGAGTACATGGGTTTGATCTTTCTTTCAGTGCTGCATTGTTTCTAACGTGCAAAGTGTCTGGAAATGGAAAAGAAAGAAGTCACATATGGCTGCCTCTTAGACAAGGACAATGGGCTGCCCATCACTGGAAGGGTGCTGATGTGGGCACAGCATCTCTAAACATGAGCTGTTTAAGGAGGAAGGTTGAAATTTGGCAAAGAGACTGGCAATTTCGGATGTACACCCTCAGAGTAGTCTAACTCTTCAAGGACAGTGCTCTCAAAAAGTCTTTCTGATCCCAAGCTGGACACTGGTCTGGAAAGCATCAGAAATTTTGCGTGACATTTCAGAGCCATGTCCAAAACATTTGCATTTTGTAAACAGGAAGTCACATTGTCTGGAGAGGATATTTTTCCCCTCATCAATAGCTGCGTGCAGCCCTTTTACATAATGCCTTTTGCAGCGTTTCAGGACTGAAAAGCTCATTTCCCTCTCACAAGCACATAGGAGAATGCAGCTGCCACCCAGACATCCTTTAAATGGGACCACATGTAAGCCACTTAGTCTCTAAAAATGAAAGCAAAACACAGCGCTGTCATCACTGCACGGCACCGTCAATCAGAGCCATTCCTAATATGCTGCACCATGTACATCTCATACCACGTTCATTATGAGCTTAGCCTAATGCCTAATAATACAGGAGATATTATAAATGTTAGAAACTCTGGATTAGTAAGTGAGGGAGAAGTAGAAACAAAAAAGTTCAGATCCAGTCTTTTATCCCCCCATGACTGTTGGTGAATATAAATTCCTCTAATGCTTAACTGGGGTGTTTTTCCCAGCTTCACCTGGACCATGCTGGGTGCAAACTCCTGAAAAATGACATTTTTGTTCATGTTACTCCACTGAATAATCACAGTCAAATTATTTTACTTGCAAGTTCAGCAGGTGATCTTGCCAGGACACTCCCCCATGGTGTGGATGGGAGATGCCATGGTGGGTCATACCCAGCTGCTTTCATCTCCTCCCCATTGCTCCAATCACAGGATGGAGGAAAGCCACAATGGGATGTTCAGAGCTGGCAGATAATGCCCGTCCCTCGAAGGACCAAGAGTAAAGATAATGTTTACAGACAGGCCTGAGACTTTGGGCTGCTGCTGGGATTGCCAAGAAAAATTGTCTGAAAAACACGTCCTGTGCAATAAAATAGTTGGTGCAGGTCAAATCCCCATATCCCAAAACTGCTGTAAGTTGTGAAGGCGAAGTTGTCTATATAGGAGATTGAAAAAATAATGTGACATCAAGACTCTTCCCTTTTTAAGAAGCAAGAAAGGCTGAGAAGAAATAGGATCTGTCCTTCCATAGGTAGAAAGAATACAAAGCAGTAAATTGTAGCTGTGTAAAGGGGCTGACAAAAGTAAAAGCTATTCTTAATTATACCCTTTCTTTAACTGCAAACTTCATGTAACTTCTTAAAGGCCAAATATAAAAACTCATTATCTTTCCAGCATAGCATCACTGCTAGAATCCAGGGCTTGGCTTTGGAAAAGAAAGATCTGGGGACCACAGGAAAAGAAAGATCTGGGAAAGATGCAGAGCAAAGGAGGAAGAGGAGAAGGAAGTGGGTCCAGTTGAATGCATGGTGCAGTGGGAAAAGTGCTCAGGGAAGGAGCAAAAACCATGGGAAAAACAGTTCATATCACAATAGATCTATTGGAAGTATCATTAAAAAAGAAACCACATGGAAATTATTGAAATATATTTGGTCATCTGTGGAAAGCTCTTTAAGTACCTTAACATCATCTGTAAAGTCCTTGAAAAAGAGGAGAGACTTCATTAAGAATGAATAAGGGCAAGAGGGGCCAATGCTCCCTGATGGGGACTGGTGGGTGGGTTGGTTTCATCGTGGGAAGGCGTTTCCACCCCTTTCAACATGCCCTGGGTGTAAAAGTAGTTAGAGCCTTAAACAAACCAGCTGGCACAGGCTTAAAATTATGTTGTTATTCATATGCATCCAAGTATAAAACAAGGACTGTATAAGCTGAATAAATAAACAGACTCAGTGGTCTCTGGTGAGGAGGTCTGTGTCATTTTACTCACACTTTTTACCATATACTCTGGGGTCATTTGCCAGACTGGGAATAAATGGCATCTGGTTCTTTAACCCAGGCTTGATCTCCTCTCTCATATAAAGATGTTTCTTTTCTGGCTTCTGGGGTGCAAAAACCAGGTGAAGTGAAAGGAAAATCTATTCATAAAATGTCTTAAATGTATTATAAACCTTTGGGCCTAATTGTGGCTGGGGTTATTCCCTTCTTCTGCCACCATAACAGGACAGAGAATACAACACCCTTGGTTTCATTTAAATTCAACAAGAAAGTACTGAGATATTTGTTATGAATTTGCTAAATCTCAGTAGACCTAATTTACTAAATCAGCTGCTTTCAAACATTCAGTACATCTATGCTCAAACACCAAGCACGTTTCCAGTGGGAGGTTGTAACAAAAGTGATTTCAGAGAAGGAAAAATGCCATTTGCAGGCAGAAAAAAACCCCCACCCAAGTTAATTTTTTCAATGGCAATGCAGAATTAACATCAATTCACCACAATTTGACTTCACTCAAGCTGCTCTGTGCCAATGATGGTGAGAAAGGCAAGTTGGCCCTAATCAGGTGCCTTTGTGGAGATTGTGGGACTCTATTATTTCAGCAAACGCATTTTATTATTTCATTATGGCATTTGAAATGAAAAACAGTGCATATCTTGCTGCAGCCTTACAGATGCTCCCTCTCCCTCTTCCAACAGAAGATCAGAATTAGAAAAAATAAAGGTTTTGCTCATCAAATCAAATTATACAAATATTTATCTATTTTGAAAATAAATTAGGAGAAGATTGCAAACTGATACCACAAAGTGATTTGCATTGAGAGTGAGAAATGAGTGCCTGAAGACCAAAGTCAGGGCTTTGACTTCCATCCCTTGTTGCCATTTGGTGCCACTTGAAGCCCGTGAGATTCCTCGAAATACAGAACTGGAAGAAGCAAAGGGGAGATTGGTAAATTCGACTGCTGGTAGTGCTGCATGGCTGTGGTAGATATGCAGCAGTGCCTGGGCACGAGGAGAAACTGTGGGCACACCAATCACCCACATCAAAGCAGAGGCAGCAAAGTTTGGGCTCGGGCTGGTTTTCCATAGATCGTGGCAGGCACATCTCTGGAAAACCCGGCACGCTTCTGGTTCCATGAAAAACCTTTCCTGTGTCATTAATTTTGGAAACCCCTTATTATACTCTCATTAAATGATGCCTTCCTTAAAATGCCCTTTATGCATTTATAATGCCCAAGGCTACGCATGGCATGTGCAGAGTCAGGTGTGAATTTTTTGGCCTCCTACAGCTTCTGGCAGGGGAATGAGAAGAGCAAAACCAGAGGCTGACCAGCTTTAACTCCTTCATGTGTTGAAGATCAGGTGAAGGTGGATATTTGTGGTCCAATCCTGCTGTTATTGAAACAAATGGCGGGTTTGCCAGTGAGAGCAGGCTTAGGCTTAGGCTGTGATGCCAGCCTGGAATTAAAGCGCAGTTTAACTGCATTAATTAGGGGGTGGTTAGCAGAAAAGTGAATCCTCGGTGGTAGAGATTATTTAGTGGTGGAGCAATGTGGGTTTGTGACTTCTGTTCTTGGACTGCTCTCATCCCATGTTCTGTTCTGGCCTCCCAAAAATGCTTTTCTCCTGTGTGAGAGGACGGCACGCAAACACATTCCTGACAAATGCATTGTGGCTGGTTTAACACAGCAGCACTAGTGGGGATTTTTCAAGGATGGTGACAGGGGTAAAAAAAGAGACTTGTGCACTCCACAGATGTATCTTTGAAGACAGAACGTGGGTCATGTCTTGGAATTTAGGGACTGTCATATGGGAACATTTTCTGGGCTTTTCTGGTTTCTTTGCCACAGCATTTCATAGCAAGATAGATCCTCACCTGCTACCTTTTACACATACCTAATTGCACAATAATACACGACAGGGAGGCTTTTTTTTTTCACTGACCTTGGCTCTTTGCCTTGAATTTTTCTTTCACCTGGTATAATTGCAGGTATAATTTTTATTCTTATGCATGCTTCCATGTGTAGATCAGTTTTTCACATAACCCTAAAAACATCTCACCTTGATAAATCCCTGTCTAAGGCACAGGGAGCATGCAGGAGAACCCCCAGCTCAACAGGCTCTGATGGAAGTAGGTTTCACTGAGCAGCACATCCATCAGCTGCTGAGATGAATGTCCTTTCAGATATGCACATGGAATTAATTAATTCAATTAAGACTTTTCGTTGCTGTTGTTTCCTGGAAGCAAACGTGGCTTTTAGCCCTGGGATATACTACTATTGCACAAAAGCAGAAAAAACAAAATCACAAGGCTGATTTTTGGGTGGCAAGGACTGAAGCTTTTAAAGTGGATTAGTATTATTGTTGGGTGGTGGGAAACATGAGCCTCATCCCAGTACAGCTTGGAGTTCACTCTGGTTTGCAAACCAGGCAAACCTGGGTTATGGCTCCACATCAAAACCATGGTGAGTGCTTGTTGGGCTTTGGCTGGTTCTCATACACAGCCAGGAAAGCAGGAGAGTTTGGCTGGGATCTGCTCTGGTTTGGGTTAATAATACACATGACAGATGCTGAGATGTGTGTGCCCCAACTCAGTGCTGTGGGCACAGAAGACCCAGCTCTGCAAAGCTCAGCTGCAACTTTCAAGCTCCCGTGTTTTGGAAATATTTCTTCCAAATTGTGTAATATTGTGTAATATTTACTCTTCTGGGCATTCACTCCCACACTGCAGCAGTGATTCGCTAGAGTAGTATTATATTATTTACTATTTTTTCCTTACTTTTTTCTCTTACCAGATGCTGCTTTAGTGTTGCTTCTGCCCGGTGGATGGTTCACAAGGCTGAAATGCCCATTGCCTTCTGGCACGTCACATAAACTCTTTCACAGACAAATCAAATTTTATTTTAAAGGCAGGTTCAGAAATTATTCCCCTTTACTGTGAGATTCTTCTCGACTTTAATGACTTCATGGTTGCAAAAGAGTTAAAGGAAATTTATTCAGAGCCCCAAATGGTTTGGGAGTGGGCACAAGGTGTTTGATCAGGATTTGGAAACTCTCAGGAGTTTGGGTGGGTTTTGCTGTGCCAGCCAAGGACTATTGTCCTTCTGTGTGCACATGGGACTCGTTTGTCCCAGTGATGGGAAGTCCTCCTTCATCCTGATATTCACTGAGGGAGAATGCAATGGCCTTAAGTGCTCAGGGTGAGCCTTGACTGGAAATAAGACACATTTTCCTATCATCAGGACTAATCATTGAGAGAATGATCAGAGGAAGCCAAAGCCTGGAGGTGCTGGATGAGTTCTGGGAAAATCTAGCCTTGCCACTGTTGAGGTGCTTTGGAAATGCAGAAGGGGGTTGTTTGGGTTTTCTCTTTGTTGGTTTGTTAATAAAATTTAACAATAACAACAAAACAAAATAAATTTCTCTTGTATCTAGAGTAATTTCAAACAGCAGTGCTTAGGTGATGACAAGGCAAGAGGTGTTGTGAGCCCTTTCATGGACAAAATTGGGGCCCCAGTCTGGACAAAGTAAGGTTCTATCTGAAGTAAATAGGATGGAAAAAGACAAAACCTGGCACTTTCATAGAACAGCTGGGAAGAGCGGGCAAGAAACCGGGAGCTTGAATGATGAGAGATTTAGAAAATGGGATTCTGCAGGAAAATTATAAGAACCAAGTTCATGCTGTCCTGAGCAGGGTGGGTGGAGGGTGAAGTCATGACACTGTAACTCAAATATTTAGATAGAAAGGAAATTAATAAACTGGCTTTGTGTCCACTGAGCAACTAGGAAAAAATCACAGGCTTATTCTGTAGCAAAAGAGACTTAAGTTAAAATCTGTAAAAGAGATCTGGGGATGTTCTGGCATGGATTTTTGGGGCAGACTATGGATTTGCCACTGCTGCAAATCCACGTAAGGGACCTCCACCTCCCAGGAATGGTTTGGAGGGTTTTTGGCACCCAGGTAAGTTTTTGGCACACACGTCACCTCATGAACTCCCTTCCAGCTCCATTTTCTGTGATTTTGAAATAACAGCAAAATTATGCCCTGACAACATAAGAGCTGGGATTATTTGTTTTAGGATTAACATAATTAGGCTAAGTATGAATCAGAGGTTTTAGCTATTTGCAATTAAAGCACCCAGGAGAGATGTGATTCTGTCTCTCTGTCAGTGCAAAATCTATGTGATTGCAGAGAGCAAGTGCTGACAGACACCTTCCTCTCATCCCAATCCAGACAAGACAGGTAGGACTACATGAAGGATTAGGAATCATGCCTTTTAATCCTATTGGATAGTGCCAGGCTGAGTCTTGCTTGTATAACCATAGCCTTTCTGCAGTCATACGTTCAGTGTCTTAATATCAACAAACATTAACACTTGCTGGATTTACTGTGAAGATTTGAACTCCAGCTTAATTCAATGCTGACATATCAACATATGAATTCTCAGATCAGATCCCTCCTAGAGCCGACTATTTTAAGATCACAGGGGATTGCTCTTGGCTGCCTACATCTCCTGCAGTGCTGTGTTGAGCCCACGTGCAGAAGCAGAACGATGCTTTGGGACTGACACCCAATCTTGGCTGGAAATCTTCAATGAAGAGTCAACCACATCCCTTGGGACAGCCCCAGTGGATAATTACAGCTCAAAACATGTCTGTTTTATGGATAGAAGTGTTTTAACTCTGTCTGCTGGATATACCTGAGTTTCTATTTATCTGATAGAGGATTGTATCAGTGAACAGATCAAGAGGAAACTGCTTACTCCCTGTGGGTGCACACAGCAAACAATGATCAAGCCAAGAAATGTTACTTGGGCAAATCTGTCCTATAATAATAATCTAGAGATTATTCCAGACTGTTTATTACATACAAACCCTGAAGGCTTTTCCAGTTTTCCCATTTTCCTCCTTGTAGCAAGCTGCTTGCTCATACGGCTTGACACTGGCAATGAGTTCAGCTCAGGGAAACTCCATCCTTGCCATGCAGTGGTCCTGGCACAAGCAAGGAAATAACCTTTGATTCTAACAGCTGTTAAAGGTTCATTTTATTTTTGTGACCGTTTGAATGTGAACTGCCAGTGCACAGCCAAATACAAGGAGGGCTGCCAGTGCTCTTCAAACATGTGGGGTGGTGACTCTAGTGGGACCTGAACAGAAAATTGGTTAAGCCCCAGAAATGTCCCTGGTGTAGTTTTGCCCCTGTTTTGAAATCAGCATGGCCCTTCTTTGTGGTAGTGGATAAGTGGGGTCATGCAGCAATATAGAGTCAGGAGAAGTGAACACCAACACCATCTCATGGGTGTATTTTAAAGGCAACTTGCCTTTTCCACCCCTCTAGTCAATGTGCACACAGGTCCTGGAACAGCACCAGATACCACTGCACTGGGCACTCTGCCTTTCTGCTCCTGAATCTCAGCACTGAAAGTTCAGAGGGCTCAGCTTATCTCTTCCCTCCCACTTCTGGCACAATTCCCTGTCAGGAGAGGACACCATGCTGCAGACCCACCCTGTAACATGTGCCAAAACAGGTTTTTGGAGGACTATGCATGAATACAGCAGCCTGCAGCTCAACATCACCACTGGTTTACAAGGAAACTGTCTCAGCATAGCTCAAACTTTGATAAGCATCTGTTATAAACAGAGATGCACAGACACAGGCATTTCTCTGACAAATGCTTCATTTTTTTAAAGAAGAAATGCCTACAGAAGGTTTGAAATCAGGCCGGATTCTGGGAGTCCCTAAAGTGAAAAATATCCAAAAGAAAAAAGTGGCCAGGCTTGTCTCCCCAATATCAAACTCCTCTGAAAATCCTGGCTGGAGAAAAGGACATGTGATCCCAAGGTCCAGGTTGCCATTTGCAGACCAATTTAGCAGCATGCCTGCTTGACCCTGGTTGCAGTGGTACCATCTGTGGCCTATTATTGGGGATTTTGTACCAGCTGGGCAGCAGGAGCTTGTCTGAAATTCACTCCAGCTCAGGAGCTGATGAGCTATTTAGCTATTGCTTGTATTTGTCTTATAAAAGTAATAGTACCATGTTCTGTTGCCATTAAGGTCTGACATTAAATACATTAATTTCCTAATAGATCTAAAGCAAGAGCTAGGATGGCCTTTTATTTTTAATGAACTGAAGACTGCTGTGATCTCATTCATCCACCCATGAAATCCACTGACTGACAAGGTCCCATTTCTGGGCAGCGGGGTTAAATGTGCTTCAGACAAAAGCCAGATTTTCCTTTCTTCTACATGCCATGGACAGGATCAAAGGAGTGGGGAAATGGACATTAAAGCACTTGTAATCAGGGACACAGACTCCATCCCAGCATGGGCCAGCCCCCTCGCAGGCTTATGGAAATGCCACTGTGTGTTATTGCATGGGAAGCCTGGGAGCTTTGGGGAGCAAACTGGGCAGGTAAATGAGGCTGGGAGGCAAAAGCTACATGGACCAGGCTCAGATGTCATCAACAGAAGTTTTTCCATGTAAGAGTGAATATTACTCGCACCTTTGGGGCTTCCTCCCTGTTCAAGGCTTTCTTAAGGAGCTTGTAATATCTCTGGGACTCACCAGATGGTGCTAGAATGGATAACCCTGGAACAGGATGGATGGAGGGATGGGCAAGCAGGACCTTCGTGGAGGGGAAAAAAGGAAAACAAGAATACCAATGTGATTACACTTCTTTTTAAAAACAGTGGTAATGCACCAGAAAAGCTTTTCTCATTAATCACGTTTCCCTGCAACTGGAACAACACCATAGCAGCAGTGGCACAGCTGTAAATCCACATACCGTGATAGAGACCTGTAGGGGTGGCAAGGCCACCACAGGACCTGGTTTGGAGGTGAGGATGAAGGTCACCTTCAGAGAAGCTGGGGAGTCATCTCCCCTCTTGCCTTTCCCTTTGGTCTTTTGTTTTAACACACCTTATTCAAGCAACCCTCTCAAATGGTCTTGAAAGGAATGGGGAAGAAAGACTGCTGATGTCTCCCAAAAGACAGCAAACTGGGAATAGTTTGTTTTCCAAGCACATATGAGTTCATTTGCTTTTCCAAATTTGCATTTATTTTTAACTGGATTAACATCCAGCTAATGTGGATGTCAACCAGTTGGAATGCAATTTGGGGAATTATGGAGGAATTTAGCACTGCTGATGTAAACCAAATGTGATGGAGTTGGAAAGCATATGATATTTATCTGTATAGGCTTGGTGTCATTAGCGTGCTCTGTCTTTCTCTTAGGTTAACTCTTAGGTGATCCAAATGGAAATAAATACTTCTACTATAGCTCCTATATTGCTACTATGATACAGTGTATTACTTAGCTTGGGTTTGTAAAGAAATTACAGGGAGTTTCTTACCCAGATTTTCCTAAGAGAAAAAGGCAATGACACTATAGATGCAAGGTGGTTTTTTACTTTTGCACTTTTTCTTTTTATGCTTTTTCTTTTCTTTGTTATGTCCTTTTTTTGGTTATGCTTTTTTGTGGGTTTTTTTTCTGTTTTTTTTTTTTTTTTCATTTGTCAGTGTCTGAATTACAAAGGTTATGGTAGTACATAATGATTTGTAAGCACACACGTGCTGGCATAAACATGCAGCTGTCCTCATCCTGCATCTATTTCAAGCATGTTCAGTGTAGTTGCCATGGCATGTGCTGAAACTTCATGTTGGTAAGGCAGGAAAGGACTTAAACATCTTTCAGTCTATACTATGAAAGGAAAGTGTTTAAATATCTGCTTCATACCTTGCTTTCAGAGTGTTCTCCTGAGCTCAGGCCACAAAGAGGAACAACCCTCCCTTTAAATGGATGAGATCCAATGACTTCTTAGTGCTGAGATCCTACCTCCAGGAAACACAGACCGGGAAGCATCAAAGAGGAGAGGATGAGTTGTTCCTTAATCAAAATATTGTGAAACTGTGGTTCTGCCAATGATATTCTGCTTGGGTTTTGTAGATATGTAGATTGAGGAGCTTCAAAGAAAGATGTCAACCAAATGTTTTTCAGAATCACATGCAAGGCAGAAGGAAATGTGCTTCCTAAAGGTCCTACCGGCAGATGAATATCTTTCTGCAATCACTAAAGTTGTAAAGACACCCCCCACCCCCTCCTTACACACACATGAAAGATGATTGGATTTGCAACTCAGCCAAAACCAGATTTGGGAATTGGACGTTTCCCTTCGAAGGAGCAGCACATGAATCTTGCAGGGGAAAGCGCAGGAAGGTAGTGCTGGGCAGCTCTTCATCCTCTGCCATTGTGCTGCTGTATCCCAACACGCTCTGGCATCTCTGTGTGCACACACAGGCCTGCCCTGGGACAGATCCTGGATCCCACTGCAGCAAAGGACAGCTGCTGACTTTACTGCTCCATCATGCACCTATACCCTTCATGAGAACAGAGGCTTTTTCACATTGCTGTTCCCACAGAGTTGTGTTCACTCAGTTGTACTTTCTCATCCTCAAAAATGCCTAACAAGAGGGGAACCCCTTTCACCAGAGGACAGGAACATGAGGGATGAGTTTGAAATTTTCAGCTAAAGGGATCATAAAATGCTAGTGGTGGCCTCTGGGTTCATACCTCTCACAGGTAGGGTTTGTAGTATTGATGGCAGCTTGCTTTGTCTGACAAAGGAAGAGCTTTGATTGATACAGATTTGAGTGTGACTCCCTGTTTCTCAACAGAGACCAAATTCTACTTGATGGTCCTTGGGAATGCAGAAGGATGATCTGTGGATGGCAGCAATGGAAAAGTGACTTAAATTCATCCTCCTCCTCCTTCTGATAGCTCCTTCCCTCCTTGAATTTTCAGGAAGCTTGAGTCATCATGATACTGTGACATCTTTAGCGTAAAGGTTGAATTCAAGGTTACTACTATTTTATTATTTATGTCTAGGAGTCTCCTTGGAATTGCAGACTCCTGGAGAGACATTGCTTGTGCACCACAGATTGTCTGAGCTGTGTGGGTGGCACTCCCCATGCATAAAATCTAACGTGGACTCTTTACTCTTGCCTTGCAATTAACATATCCATTCCCTATTAAGTACCATGACT
Source organism: Scytalopus superciliaris (assembly GCA_013400415.1). NCBI lineage: Eukaryota > Metazoa > Chordata > Aves > Passeriformes > Rhinocryptidae > Scytalopus > Scytalopus superciliaris. The sequence goes on along the minus strand of VXBX01001954.1, from coordinate 1,276,493 downwards.
GGTTAGAGGACATTAAAAAGTGTCTTATCACCAACTAATTCCGTAGCTTTTGGAAACAGAACCCCCATGTGTTTTTTCAATAAGCACTTTTCCTTCTGACAGAGCTACATCTTTCACAAACACAGCAAGAGTAACCTCTGGACTTCGCCTGCAGCAGTGAAGTATGAAATTTTGAATTCCATGGGTCACTGTTTTTGCTGCAGCCAGATGTGGATAAAAGGCAAAGGGTGTTTTATTGTTGTTTTTTCAAGAAACAGAGAAAGGTTTGTGCTAAGGTGCACTGTCTGTCCTAAAAACAAGTGGCTAACATTTGGCTTGAATATCACCAATTGTAATTTCAAAAGATGAAACTTCTTTAAAAAAATATTTTGAATTTAAATGTTCTGTCTGCGGCTAACAAAGTACATTGTGACTTTAAATTGGATTTGGGAAAACATATAGGAGAGCTACAGCCTTGATGCCAAGCTGTGCATTAGCAACATGGCTGTTGTAGTTTTGTTGGCATCGCAGGTACCAAAGAGTTATGATGGATGTAAAAGGGAAATACTCAATGGCTGAGAAAGGCAGGGTAGTGAGACCTTCCTTTTGTTCTGAACAGATTGGATTATCCATTGGAAATAAATTAACAGATGTATTCAATCCTTGTGTACAATGATGGATGAGTCTATGAAAGCCTTCGTTATTGGTATGCATTTTATGCAAACTCTGTTGGCCACTGAGGCGTGTTAAAAAACTGCTTAGCTTAATTCCTCTGAAGTCCCAGTGTGCCACTGATGATTTAAACCCTCTGTTTCCTGCTTGGGGAACTGAATATTGACTGACCAGGACTGAATATCTCACATCTGGAATTTTACAAGGAAAGTTATCTTCATGGTCAACTTTGGTGGACCTCAGCACTTGGAAACACTTCCAGAGAATAGCTGAAGCTATGAAACACATAAATAACAAATCAAGAAGTTCACTGTTTATTTGTGAGGAAAAGAATAATAATATTTATTTTTATTACTTAGTCCTGCCCTCCCTGTTACACACACACACACTGGATGATATTTGGGTTCCCAGCTGCTGTCTGTGCACACCAGCACAGTGACATGGATTTTGCTTCCAGCAGTTTCCTCAGTCTCCTTAAGTGGCCTGTTATGAAACCAAAGATAAAAATGGTGTTCACAATGAAACACAAAACAGAATTATTTGATCATCCTGTAGCTTTGATTGCTACTGCTTTTAGCCTGGTGCCTGACAGCACACTTGCCAGAGGCACTAGTAGCCAGGTTGTGACAATGCTGAGATTTTACTGCTCCACTACACTTGAAGGCTGATGTTCTTTAAATGTTAGCAGCTGTGAGTCAGGTTTTCTGCTGTGGCAAAGGAAAATGTCTCTGCTGCCCGTGTGAAAGAGGGAGGTAAAGGAGCGTCATCTTTTCCCTCCCTCCTCCTGAACCGTAGGGCAAGAGCTGCTCTTTCAGTCCTACCACCCCGTGTCTGCACAGGCTGTTCCTGCTCCAAGCAAAGCCCTCAGAGCAGAAACTGTACCACAAAAGATCATGGAAACTCAGTCTCAACCCTGGTAGACTAAAGCTCTCAATAATTGAAGCACTTTGAGGAGCAGATATTTTCATCCATTTCTAATTTGCAGTTGAGACCTAGGGGCAATTTTTGCTCCTAAAACTTTGGAGTTACTTCAATGTTGTAAGGCATGGAACAACTGCTCATGTTCTCACTCCAGCATTTGAAGTCTCCCTGTGAAACAGCTGGTCTCTGATGTGCAAGATACCTGCTTCCCACTATTTGGCTTCCAACAGAAGAAGATGACTTACAGCCATGAACTATCCCTTAATTTAACACATCAAAACCAAGCAAAAACAAACAAAGCAGAGTGAAGAACACATGTAGATCATGAACTCACATTTTGCACCTTGCACTTTTGCCCAGAGCACATGTTTTTGCAGCTTATCTCCCTAGGTATCTGTGATGGTGCCTTCTTTTGTGTTTGTTTTCTTTGTGTGGGGATACTTGGCAAGAAACTGCCTCTCTGGGAGAAAAAGCAGTTTTTGCTTCTCTCTGGCCATGGACCAAACAAAGACCATAACTGGACACTTAACCACAAGCTTGCTGCAAAACCTGTTGCGATAAGTCAAGTGGCTTGCACTGATTCCAGTGGGTCTTGAGGAAGGTTATGGCCTGACTACTTTGTCCTTTTGAGCTATGTTACCCTTCATCTAAATCAACTTGCTGTTCCTCTGTAATCTTAGAAAGTCCTTCTGCAGCCCCTAAATGCAATTTAATGACACAGAAGCAACATAGCTTGAGTCTTGCCTCTTAGTCTGAAATGGGGAGAAGGTCCACCCATGGGTGCAGCCTTTGACATTTGGAATGTATCCAACAGAGTGACAGGCAGTGACCTTCATCCCTTAGTAGGGATAAGACACTTTTTAATGCCCTCTAACCTTAGCTAACTGTCTGTAAAAGGCTAATAGGGTGCTGCTAACCAAAACTGATCTATTAATTCTTATTTTTATTTCCATGGAGTGCTTTTTTTCTCTGTTGCTTTTACATGAAAGGCTTCTGAGGTGTCTCCTTCATGGGCACCTTACAAGGTATGGTAATAGCAGTGTAACCTTCTCAGAAAAAAGATTGTGTTATTTGCAAAGACAAAACTCAGATATGCTTTAGACCAGAGACTCCCACTATGGACTCTAAGTCCTGCTGCATGCAGTGGCTCCCTGATTTTTCATTTGGAAGACAGACTTTAGTGAAGCTCAGCTTCAAGTTAACTCAAAGAGCAGATAAACACTTTTAACTAGTTTCTAAATTTATACTCCCCTTTGAACTGGAATAAGTGTCATTTGAAAAAGATAGTAAGGAAAGCATTCCCAGTTTCTGCTGGCCAGTGCGTAGGCATAGTCCTTCCTGTTGATGCTGAGTCTGTGTTACAGCTGGCACCTGTCAGAATGGCCACATCCCTCACCAAGCACAAAGATTCGAGTCTTCAGCTGGTCTTGCAGAACCCCAAAACTGCTCAGAAATTGATTCATTGTCAGCAGAGATCTGCCTACATGGATTTGTGGATACAAAACCACGTGTGTAGAGCCCAGAAGAAGGTGTTACAGCCAGTACATTCCCACTGCTGATACTGAGTGAAAATACAGCCTTTTCTGTGTTCCTCATCATGAATACAGAATGAAAGGGTCAAATCCAAAAGCTAATGGCTGGTCAGAGATTCAGCTGGGCGAGGGTTAAGATCAAGTTGTGTGGAGTCAGGAAAGAGAAAGGCCCCAAGTGTCCTCAAAATTTCCATATGACATTTGGGTATCAATAACGGCATTGTCCGGGAGCAAGAGCTCATTTTCCAAGAAAGGCAGCTTGCTCCTTGTGGACCACGCTCCCTGTAGCTGAGGATGCCAGGCTGCTCCTTGGCAAGGAGCTTGCTAGTTCATTTAAAAAAATACCAAAGTTAAACGAGGTATAAATCTATGCTGTTCCACTCACATCAAGACACATCAGTTTAATCTTGCTGAGGACACTGACCTGAAAATGTATAACAAAGTCAGCATTTCTAGGAAAACTTTCCTTATGTGGAATTTCCAAAGGCTTTTGGTGTTTTCCTGTAGTTTATTTTTCATCAAAAAATCCGTTTGCTGTATTTTTTCTTTTTTAAGGATTATCTCTTAATCTTACCCTGTTACAAAATGTATTCATAATCCTCATGGCAGTTACTTAGCAAGTCTTAAACCTGTCATTAAAATACCTCCTCTTGTTGCTACAATCAGCAGTCTTAATCCAATGCAAGCCTCCCGTTTTTGTTTTTTTCTCTTTTCTCACTTTGTTCCCAAATGGCTTAAACCAAGGTATGACAGGTAGCAAACAACCTCCCTTCTAATTACTTGGAAGAAACAAATAAAGGGAAGGAATACGTTTGTGTGGCAAATTCCTGAGAGTTTGGAAACTAGAGGCTGTAGGAATGTGCCCTGGGAAATTATAAACCCACTCCAAAGCTGTGGGTTTGAACAGTGGTGGATTTAGTCCCTGGAAGGCATCGATGGGGAAAGGTATTGCCAAAAGAGGGGGTGGCTGAGAGCAGCTCCAGACGTGCAGCCCTGGTCCTGGGGAGAGGATGAGGAAGCGAGGTCCTGCAAGGGGGGATACTCATCATCCACAAAACATCCATTGAGCTTTCCCTGGAAGTGTTCAGCAACCTGGTGTGGATCAGCAGTGCCTGAATCCCTCTCAGCATTGTATTCCCTAGGACAGCACAGGCTTGGGAGCTACGGGTATGGTTGGACATTGGCAAGTAGGAGGGCAAGCAGTGGGAAGCAAAAGGACCACATTGCTGGAGAAGTGGGTGTAAGGATCAGGGGGAAAAAAGGCTGGAAGTAGGATGTCTGATTCATGGGGGGAAAAAATCCTGAATTAGGGACGAGCAGAGGAAATGCAGCAGCTCAACAGTGCACATTACTCAGGGGGAAAGGAATAAGGTGTCACTCCATCAGTGCTTTAGCAGGATGTGGCACTAAGCACAGGTTAAATGCATCAGACAGCTCCCACCTGTTTGAAGCTCAGAGCTTGTTTCATATCCAACTCCATCCCAAAAGTGCATGTCTGGAGGGGTGATATCCATAACCACTCCCAGCATGGGCTTTCTGTGAGGTCTTTTAGGGGAAAACAAGAGCTCACTTTCACAGTCCCCAGAGACCCCACACTGTCCTGGGAGCTGTCGGGTAAGCACAGCACTGGTTTGAAACCAGATATCGCCTGTACAAAACTCTTCAGAAGATAATTAGACTGAACTGGGATTTTTTTAAAAGGCATTAAGTCCGTGAACTTTTCAATCTAAAACAATGCCACAATGACCACACTGGGAATAAGGCATTATGGACCTTCTTGGAGACCGTGTGTTGAAGTTGTCTTGTTAGTAAGGAGACGTTAGTGCAATAAAGGAAAGCATTGTGGCCTGGAACAGCTGGGCTTTTCTAACTGCTTCCCTAAATGTGGATGATTAATGACCAAAATGCATCCTTGCTGAATGGCATTGAGAGGCTGGAGGTATTTCATGGCATTTTCCTTTTCCCATTTTTGTAAGAGATTTCTTGCAAACAAAGCTCCATTGATGTAGGTCCATTACAGATATGCAAAGTGAATACCGAATTATTGCCTATCTGATGGGTGACAAGAATGTTACTTTGTTGCTGCGTGTTTTGTGCTGCAGGATCTGAAGATGCTCAAAAAGCCGCTTGGTGCTTTTGGAGTCTGGGGCTACTCAAACATTTTAATGAGATTTGTTGTCATTGTTGTTGGAAAATGCTGCTTCATCCAAACCAAAACGTCTTGCAGTGAAATAGTCCCATTAATAACATTTCCATGGGAAAGTTTTCAGAGTTTCTGGGGTCAATTTATAAGCAGAGAAGAATCTAAATGAAAACCCTGATCCCAGATGTTTCAATGGCAGCAACAACAACAAAAAACATTTCAGAGAAGGGTTTGAAAAGTTTAGTTCTTGTTCCACACCGGAATGAAAACACATTTCTGGACCTCAAAAACCTTTGTGGAAGAGCATTGCTGATCTCTGGCTGCCTCAACCAGAAACTTCACAGCCCGTCAGAGAAGGGGCTGGCACATAAACCCTTTGTTAGTCCAGACACGCCATGGCCACCCACCCCACACTTGGACTTGGGTGGGGATATCACCCATCTGCTGCTGCTCTCTGTGCTACTCCCATCTACACATCTGGCAACGTAGAAGAACTGCCTGATGTCATGCCTTCCTTTTCTTCACCTGCTGAAATGTGCAACATGGTTCACAACAAATAGAAAGAGCTTCTTTGGACCTAGAAGCAGTCATCTGGGGGAGATGCAGCATTGTGGTTGCACGGAATATGAAATACTATTGTCTAAAACCACAGAGTAGGTTTATAATACAGTTATGAGGAGCACATATGAAAGGCAAAGTCAAAGCCTGGACAACTCTGCAAGAGATGTCCTAATTTCCCAGTAGCCCCCTCAGTGCTGTTAATCCAACACCATCCCATGGCTGCAAGCATGCAGATTTGTGTCACATCCATCATTGCTGCACCAGCATTGTCCTGGGGACTCTGGGCTGGTAGGAGATATCCGGACAGGGTGGGTGGATGCATCCAGGTGGGATGGGGCTCCAGGCTCCATGACTATCCCTTTAGGGTGGATAGTCAGCTTTTAGTGTCTTGCTGACACTGTGTGCATGATTGCAGGTTGATGGGAAAGAACGAGCAACACTTTGACATCAGTTCTACTGGCTGACCCTTCTCTTCCCACAAGTAGCATGTATGCATGACAACTTCCTTCACCTAAAGGCACTGCTGCAGCCAGGAAAGGTATATCTTGGATTTATTCGAGGCACTTAAAGGCATACTTTTTTCTTCTCAGCCAGTGTGTTGGCTTCTATCATTCAACAGGCCATGGAATTGTTTTCTCTAACATCCCCTTAAGAAGGATGTATTTTTCAAAATACTGCCATTCCCTTCTCTTAAACAGGTTTTGATGTGGCTACTTCAAATCAAAACCATGAGCTTTCCTCTCCTCACGCCCACCGACTTAAAACCTGCCCCCAATGCCAGTGGTTCAGAACTATCCAAATAAAGCAGTTGCTTTAAGGAGTGTTTGCTTTTCCTCTCAGGCTCCTTCTCCTGACGCTATATTGTTTGTGGAAAAAGAGTTCTCTGGGTGGGTCATTTAGCTGTCGTGGTTAAGAAGCTGTATTTGAAGTCTGGTTCAGTGTAGAAGAAAAACATGTCAAAACAGCCTTGAAAGTACAGTTCACTTTCCCCCACCCTCCATGTCAGGATGTTACCTTTTTCCCTCCATGTAAATGTTCTTTCCCATGAAAAACAGCTTCATGAGGACATTTGCTGGTTGGCTTTAAAATGCAGCAAACATAACTCTCTTTTCATACCAGGAAAACAAATTACTTCTAGAATAAAGCCATGCCTATACAGCTCTGCATTTCAACTTTGTTTGAACACTTACTCCCAAATATCTTTATATCAGGGAAACATGCTTAATTATTCCTGAGTAATTCTGCCTGCTGGACTGCAATTCCTCAAGTAAATGTTATGTGGGATTTTCTTGATGATGTTGTTCTTTTCATTTGAAATCACGCCAAGGAGCAGGTTTCCCTCTTCCATCTTCCCCCTCTACCTTTTGACTTTAAAGCAGATTCTTGGTGTTCCTTAAATAAACACTCCTCCGAGATACTTTTTCACCGAGTGGCATGTACGCCCTGAGCCAAAAAATGGCATTAATGCATTTTTCTTCTGCGGCTTTGGAATGACGCGCTTCTAATGTGAGTGTGTGTTGCCTCGGAGAATGCTCTGTTTTCTATTCTCGTGTTTGATTCTCTGCAGCTGGGAAGCCACGTTTCACAGGTGGTTTGGAAGCTTATTAGATTATTCATAACTGGTTTTATTTCTTTTCTTCCCTTTTCTTTTTTTTTTTTTTCTTTTTCAAGCAATTAAAAACATGTGTCAAGGGAGCCTGTGATGATTAGAAGCACTGCTGACATCTATTTCCAAGTTACCTTTAGTTGTTTTCACTCTGGTTCTGCAGAGCCTGGTGCTTGTACCTGTACACATGGCTTTGAGCCCCCATGAGCCAAAGGAGCAAGAAGTCACTGTTCTTTCTCTTATAAATAGTTTATATAAAATAAAAAATTATTTTCTAATGGTTTATCAGGGTTTTCTGTGTGAGACAATTCTGGTGTTTTCCTGGGAATGAGCAGCAATCACGTAGTAATGATGATAATGATGATTAATGTTCTCAGGCACTTTTTCTACTGATGATCCCAAAGAAGTGACAAACTCTGGGCAAGCAGCAGTTTATCTGAAGATGAATTCCTGATCTATGGCAGTCTCAAAAGAGGCACATACACCACGAAGGGGAAAATACTGAGGGAGTCACTGATGGGGAGAATTGAGCCAGCAGAAGAGCTGGCTCCAAACCACATTAACACGAATCCCTGTGTGAAATTCAGTCCGGACTACCAGGCTTTGAAAGTCTCCATCAGAATGGTCCAGACCATGTGTGAGCCAGACACCAGCTCGGCTTCTCCTCCAGAGGAGGACTCTAGTACCTCTCATGTGGCCTGCTCAGCTCCGGGTTCCCAGGGGAGCCCAGACTGACTTTTCAGAGGTGTTGAGCTTTGACTGGCTCAAGTTCAGGCTGTGCTGTTCTCCTTGTGAATAGTCAGACCCCACAAAGCCAAGATGATTTTCAGAGAGGGACTTCTAGCAAAGGGAATTAATTCAGTATTATACATTGTACATGGGCTTTTAAAAGGGCATTTGTCTGAAAAAAATTAGAATTCATATTTGGTTGAGACTGATGGATTCTTAAAGGATTCATGCATGCAATGGAAAGAGAAGGGGTAAAAAGACCAGGGATAAATATCAGAAGTGGCAGTGTTGGCAGGAGGCACTCACAGCAAGAAGGTCTGGTGATGTACTACTTCGCTGATCACTGCCCCGAAGCCCTTGAAACTCTTGACTTCAGGAGCAAATTCATAAATCCTTACATGAGGGCTGCCCAGTCAAGCCCAGAACAGGCCTACAGAGAAGCACAGCAAATGGAGATCACAGAATAGTGGAATCATACAATGTTTTTGGTTTGAGGGGACCTTAAAGATTATCCAGTTGCAACCCCCTTGCCATGGATGGGGACACCTTCCACTAGATCAGGTTGCTCAGAGGTGCATCCAGACTGGCACTGAGCACTACCAAGGGTGGGGTGTCCTACCTGGGGAGGTGTCCAGCATCCAAATGGGCTGAGGTGATGGGACTTCTGCCTTCATTGGGCACAGAAACATTTACTCGCACACCACCTGCGGGTCCAAGTTGAGCTGTTCCCCAGCTATTCACCCTCCTCCAAAGCACTTCCCATCCCTGGAGTGGTTCACACCGACACCTTGGGCAGAAAATCTTTGTCTTCCTCTTCCTCATGGTGTTTAAGTGACAACTACATCTCCCTCTTGGCTCCCATGGTGCAGCCACCTGTTTCCACAATCAGTCAGTAGCTCCCTCCTCTTCTCCAACTCTTCTGCTGCTAAATAATTCAGATGCTGAAAAGTTTCCTTTCAAAATTCTTTTGGCTTATTAGTACCCTTCACGCATCATAATTTTCTGCATTGTCTCATTCTCCGCCTTCGGGTCATTTCTTATACACAGGAAACAAGAACAGGATGGCAAAGTTTGCATGAAATATCTATTCTTCCCTGGGAGAAAACACAGACTGCTGACTCAGGCTACGCTCAAAAACAGTCCAAACACTGCAAAATATATAAACCCACCACTGCTCCAGCTGCACGTTTTCCCACTCCAACCATCTGCCACCACTTGTTTGCACAATCAGCCTCTTTGGAAATTGCCCACCTCGAGGAGCTGCTCGTTGAAAATATCAGGGGGAAAACGAACCTTAAAAATGGTTTATACAGCAGTGGGTGTCTGAGGTTGTGTGCACATTTACACCTAATCTCACCCTAGCCCAAGCTGGAGTTGTGGGATGTGCTCCCTGCATGGAAAACATCCCTGAGAGCAGCCTATTGCAGTATTTGGTGGGCAGATATGCACTGGTGGAGGTTGCCATGAGCTGTGCTCCTTGGTGACCTTTCCTTCACAGGCGGAAATGAACTTCTCCTCTTCATCCTGACATCTGCCAGCAATCTGAGGCTGCTCTGTACAGCACAGCTTGGCTTCCTCACATCTTGGTGAGGAAAGATCACGTGGGATGAGCATAACGATATTTTCCAGTTAACCCACGGGTCTCACCTCTGGTTCTAATCACCTCATGGAAACCAACACCATATCTATGGTGTCTGATCAGAGGAGAAGAAGCCAGATCCACTCAGCTTTTTTTTTTTTTCTGCAAGGATTCTTCAAACTTTTCTAAATTCCTTCTTTTCAAGAGAGGATTTAGTGTGAAGGCTTCATTAAGTAGTCATGGAAACATCCAAGGAAAAGAAGGAAGTGAACAGTTAACTGACATCGAAGTGAAAGATCAAACCTGGCCTCCATCAGGGGAATCTGGAGTAATTCTGGAATTTTATTGTGCAAATACCAGTCTTTTTATCCCATAAGTCACCCGCTTTCCTGTCCAGAGGTCTGTTCCTACTATTTCAGGCACTTTTCAGCTTTTCCACTTGAGAGTTTTGTCTTCTGAGACATCTCACAAAGGGTGAGCAGAGGTGCACTCTTGCTCACGGGTTTGTCTCTGATGCCTCATGTAGCCTGTGGAGGTCACCAGCAATTTCATTCCCAAGAACATGTTTTGCCAACTTAATCAAGGCCATATTCCCTGGGAGGGCTGTGATCCAGGAGCCAATGCTTCCAGTTGCATCCATTTGGCAAATGCACAGCCCCCATCTCTGCCCTGGCTGGGACTATTCCCAGTAATGATATTCCTCCAATTAACCCCAGTGAGATCGGGCCTTGTTCAGCTTAGAGTGAGTCTGAAAATCCCATTTGTCTCATCTTCTTGGTCCATGGGTTCCACCAGGATATCACTTCCTTTGCCTGCACTGGAGGTGGAAATGCCTTGCTGCTTGCTTGTGTTCCTGTAGGATTTGTCATCATCATCAAGAGGCACAAATAAAACACAGCGCACCACCTGAAGTTTATCAGAGCTAAAACTGGGAGTTTAATTGGCTAAAGTCAGGAGAAATATGTTGGGGTTTTAGAGATGACTGGATTCCTTGGTGAAGCAAGAAAACCCCCTCTTGCCAACAGCTGTGTCAGGGCTTATCTCCTTTCCTCTGCTTCTGGTTTATTAATGTTAGATCCTCCTTGATGAGCTGAGCTGCCAGCAACGCTTGTGCTTCCCCACTCAGATTGCTTTCACAAATGGTGTGACCTCTTCTCTCTCTGGTTACTCTGTGAATATCATTTTATACCAGGATGTTTTCCAGTCTGTCCAGCTGCACCAAAGTGACTTTTTTTTCTGGAGGAAGAAGTCAGTCAGGGTTTTGATGCAGCCTAAATGACTAAGTTAGAGCTACAGGGAGCTGTCAGACAGACTACACATTTCTCTTGTGTTTCACTCCTAGATCACTCTTCTCTGCAGCTGGAGCTCTTTATTTTTCTTGCGCAGGACTTGCAGTCTCTGATGTTACTTGTGCATGTCCCAGTTAATTCTTAGTGCCTCACTTCAGAGCTGGTAAATGATGCTACTCTCCTATTAAACCCAAAAAGAGCAGTTTGTGGTAGAAACTGCAGGGAAAAAGCTTTCTCTTCCCCCTGCTCCTCTTCCTCCTCCTCCCATCCACCCCGTGGGTGCTGCTGCTCACCCACATTTTCACAAGCGCTTTCTCTGCTTTTTTTCATGGAGTCAAGGAAGCAACTGGTTCTTGGGGATTTACATACCTTTGAGGTAAAGGCAAAGCAGCTCTGAGAGATGGCTTTCCTCTGCTGCCTGCTTTGTGGCTGGCCCTACAAACCATGGGAGAGGGATTTTGCAGCTCAAACTTTGCAGCTTGTTCACATTGTGGTCTGAGCTGACACCTTTCCTTTGAAATGGAGAACATGACAAGCATTTCTTTGCCCAATGTCTTGGGTCTTAATCCAATTTTGCAAGGGTTTAAAGAATTATGTGGGCAGGTGTTTGTTGGGTTTTTTATTTCTCCCCTGACCCACTTTGCTTCTGTGCTTTGGATAAATAATTTATGCAGGGTGGGAAGTACAGCCAAAGCAAGTAGCTTAATGTCTTTTCACAGTAAAACAATCATAAAAATTATCAGTCTCAGATTTATTTTGACACAAAATTAAAACTCTGTTCAGACACAATGGAAAAATACCTCAAACAAAAACTGCATCAAGAGTCTGACTCCAAAGTGGGTGGTTCCTTCCCAAGTTACTTGGGATCATGCAATAAAATTGTGATTTCAGTGGAAGTATAAAGAAAAAGCTGGTGTTAATCTGGAAGTGGTTTGCACCCAATCTTTGCCTTGTGGCCTCATCAGTGTTGTATGATCAATTCATCCCATGTTGTCCTTGTAGAGCTGCTTGAAAAATGGACCAACAGAGGACTGTTGTTTTGATATTGTATCATGTTATTTCTGGGGGAATTCTACAAGGGGAGAGAAGGGATTTTATTCCCTGCTAATCCGGGCTGCTTGTAGGGTGCAGGCTGGAATATCTCAGGATTTGCCTTTGAAGTCTCTGCAGGAGTGTGGCTCATGCACAGCCAGACACACTCACCAGGCAGCTCCTGGGACCTCGAGATTTCCCTGTTGCATTTAAATACAAGAATGAGAAATGCAGCCCAGGAGCTCCCTAGAGACCTCGCTGGGTTTTGGCTACCCATAAGGAAGAGTAATGCCATTCTGCTTTGGATACACAGTATCTTCCCTTGTGACCAAATAATGAGTGTGTTCCTATCCAAGGACTTTGCAATGAGAAAATTAACAAAACTTGGCCATAACTGAGCAGGCACAAATATGGAGGCACCCAGTGTTTTAGCACTTTTCCAGCCCCCTGTGTTTTTTTTTCCACTTGGCCCTTGGATGATGCCATTACAAGGAAAGATTGAGATTCTACCTGTTAATGTTAGAACTGGTCACCAGATACCCCAGTCCATCAGGGCAGTTACCTCATCATGTCTGCATATACTGCCAGTGCTCCAAAGACACCCATGTGTAGATGTAAAGAAGCCTGAAGTTATGTCTTTCTTTGCTGACTTTAGATAATCACATATAGCTTCGTCCACGCCCCAAGGACAGATAATAAAATAAACCCAGAAATTCAGATAAACTGGAGGCAAAACATAACCTCAAACTCATGTTTGGTTAATGCAAGTAAACATGACATTTTTCACTTGTCATTAAATTTCAGTTGAGTCCCTGTGTTGTCCCACCTTACCCACATGACATTAAGAACCATTACAGGGTTTTTTTTTAGTACCTTAAACCAATCTGGTAAAGTAATTTCTTCTGAGCAACACTTGTGATTAAAAAAACTCTCTTCCATTGTGGAAAAGACTGTGAAACATGTACTCATCTTCCCCAATAAAAGCCTTTCTGGAGATGCAGGGGAAAGTAATGTTTTCCAGTACTCACCAAAGCTAGAATTTCATATGAAATTTTAATTCATCGTAAATTTTTAATCCTGGAAACCTGATCTGGGTAGGATGGTGTTTGTATATCATGTATCACATAAAAAGTACTTCTCAGAACACACACACACATCAGTTGACAGGGATTATTTTGCACTTGGCAATGTGTTGCATCCATATATCGGCATATTAATATAATTATATATAGAATTAATAGGATGAACTCCTGCCAAGAGCAGAGTGTGTTGTATGGTGAATCACCACGCTCTGCTGCTGTCAAAGCACTTCTGCTCTGTCCTTCCATCTGGGATTGCTACATGAAGAATTGCACACAGGTACTGGTGTCCCAGTCCTCCCCATAAAACATCAGTGCTGGGCTGAGTGGCTGCAGTGAGGCCTCACTTGGCTCCTTCAGCTTTTACATCCCCTCTCTTGAGTCCAGAATGTTTTTGGCTCCTTGAGGATTGGGATTTTGTGGTTCCCTGTGTGAAAATGATGCATGGCAAGCTCAGCCCAGGTAGGTGAACAGCTTGGTGGCCTTGAGCTCAAGGCCAGCTCTTCTTCTTCCCATGGCTGAATGCTCACCACTCCATCAGCACAGATTTATTTCCATGCCTGATTTGCAGGAATAAAAGAGCCAGATAAGAAATATGTTTTTAATAGCAGTGTCACCAATGAATTCTGAGGATCTCAATATCAGCCATTAAGTAAAAGAAGGGGTGGAATGAGCATCATTTGTCTGTTGCCAGCTTCTCTCAACTGGCTTTCATTTAGAGGAGAAAAAATCCCCAATCATTTCTATTCAGGTAATAGTGAAATATATTTGTTGTCAGCAACAGGTCAAAATGCAGAGATATGTTATTCACAGCAAGCTGACTTCACATTTTCTAACCTAAATGCTGGATTGCTTCCCTCAAATATTCACATATGTTTTCTGATTTAATAATAACCCACATGCTGTCCTCTGAAGAAAACTACAGACTTCATGATGTTCAACTAAAATCCATAGGTCTGCTCAGCCATTTCTTCTTCCAGAAGCTGTACTGGTCAGAGATGAAATTAAGAGACGTGCCAGTATAAAGTGTACCCTGTTAAAATATAAAAATATGCAATTTACCCACCAAAGTGATTGCAAATGGGGAAAATTTTAATGATATAATGACTTAAATAAGAAGTAAAGTGACCCTGATGGTCACACCATCATCACTAATTGATCAGTCAGCATGTTTGAAGGTGGTTGCCACTGTGTTCCAGCACAACAGGCTGCATTCCATGATGGAATATCATATATGTAATGTTACATGATAAATGGTCACACTTGCTGCTTTGCAAGTGCTGGGTAACTTTGATGTATGGCTGTGCCTGGTGTGCAGCATGTGACAGAGAACTGCTGGGGACGAGGGTGTGCTCTGCTCACAAACACAGCATCTCTGTTACCAGTGCTGGAGCTGCATGGCAGATGTCTGTCTTTCCTTCTTGCTCTCTTCCTTTCTCCCATCCTCTCTGCTTCAGGCCTTCTGCAAAGCAAATTACTTTTCTGCCCACATAGATTTGGACGCTTTTCTATCAGCTCGGTTGATGTGTTTCCTTACCTCTGGAATCCTGTGGGTGTGCAAGGTTTGGTTCACCTTCAAAACAGCAAAGGCAGAATTAAAATAACAAGGGTGAGCTGGCCCTGTGAATATCTCCTTGTACACTGCTATGGAGTTACTATGTAAACAAAAAGAAATTCTGGTCTGTTACCCCATCAGGATGCTGAGGGTGGAATCCATTCAGGAAAAAAAGGCAGTGGCCATGGTTGGAGATGGTAAGAAGTAATCTGTGCAGTCAGGGATGTGCTGGGCAAGAAATGAGAGATGGGAACAGCCAGACAGAAGGTCCCACTCCTGAAATCTCCTGCTCATGTCATCATTCACAGAATCATAGAAACACAGAATGGTTTGGGTTGGAAGGAACCTTGAAGCTTATCCAATCGCAAACCCCCAGCCTAGTCAGGGACACTTTCCACTAAGCCTGGCTGCTTGAAAATCCATCCAACCTGGCTTTGATCACTTCCAAGGATGGGACAGTCACAATTTCTCTGGACAACCTCACCACCCTCACATTGAAGAATTTCTTCCATTATCCATCCTAAATCTACTCTCTTACAGTTTAAAGCCATTCCTGTTTGTCCTGTCACTGCATTCAAGTCTCATTTCCAGCTCTGTGGCAGCAGGGAGGTGCCAACTCAGGAAACATCACCACGGTGGGTGATGCTGTGCTGGTCACTGTTAAAAATGCCTCTGTCAGGTGTTGGATCCAGAGAACAAGGCTGCTCACCAGTGTGGGTTTCAGTTTCCAATAGAAAAAACAAACGTTTTGAGAACACAGATGGTGTTGACGTAACCAAACCCCTTGTTCTCCCTGGAAAAAAGTTTAGTGGGAGATTTTTGACCAGCACCACATACACTTTCAACCAAGAGAGTTTAGCAATCCCCAAAAATGAAAGACCAAGGAGTTTCAGATTCCCCTCCTCCCATGCACCACCTCTGGGTGGTGTCTCAGCAGTCAGGCATTAAACAGCGTCCTGTGACTCGCGAGCCCCCGCGTTCCTGAAGAGATCACTTTCAAGTGTAATGCAGTAAAACCTCATATGATTTCCATATGTCCTCCTGCCTGAATATTTTGCAACTGTTTCATGATGAAAAAAAGCTTATGAACACATTACCTTGACAGGAACAATTCTTGAAGTAACAGGAGATACGATAGCAGAGACTTTGAAAGGAGGTCATTATTATCCAGTAGCATTTTTCTCCGTATGTCTATGAAATTTATGTCAATGAGTCACATCTTTTCAAAACAAAGAATGAAAAGTGCCCTGTAGGACAGGTGAGCTCCTCCCCAAGCCTCTCTATGATTATTCAGCCCCAGAGCTGCTTGCAGCACTGCCAGCAAGGCTATTAGCTGAATAAGCCACAGATCCAGATGCCTTGGCTGGGAAAGAAAATGATCCAAGCTTCAACATATGGGTTTTGCTACAGCTGTAGCCACAAGCGCTGACTCCTTTGCTGGAGGACACGGAGGGGCCAGCTGGAAAGAAAAGCAATGCTGCCACTGCTGCCCACAAAACCGGAGGGTTCGAGGCAGCCGGTGATGGAACAGCACACGAGCCTCTGCCAGCACGTAACCAGCCATGTGAGCATGGCCCAGGGGGTGACACAGCTCTTGTGAGCTCCAAGTGTGGTGCACACGATGCAAAGGCCCCAAGGTCTGCCAGTCTGGGCCTCCCCAGCACTCCCTACAAAGCTGGAAGTTGTTTTGTTGGTGCCTGGGACATCTCAATCCTCTGTGCTGGTTTTGATGCTCGTGATTATTTTTATATTTTTTTTTTCAGAATAACGACCTGGTTTTTTGGTGTGTGTTCTGA
Organism: Scytalopus superciliaris; assembly: GCA_013400415.1. Lineage (NCBI taxonomy): Eukaryota > Metazoa > Chordata > Aves > Passeriformes > Rhinocryptidae > Scytalopus > Scytalopus superciliaris. Next base: position 1,260,020 of record VXBX01001954.1, on the reverse strand, counting down.
TACTCCTTAGAGGGACTTTCTGGGGAAGACCAAACACATGAGTGTCTGCAACCCCTTGCCTGGACCCTTGTACCCACTGTCAGCAGCATCATGGACTGTAATTGAGATTGTATCTCTGGTGCTATTCCTAGACTGGTCTGTAGCAGAATAACACATTGTGTGCATCTGCCACACTTCAGAGATGTGGGAGAAGCTGTGTGGCACAGAGGACAACCTGGAGCTGCAGCATCAGGCTCAGCAGCTCTGCCCTGCTCACGAAGGCTCTGACTCCTCTCACTGCAATAGAGAGTTGAAACCCCAGTGACATCCTCACCTGTAAACAAAACTAGAAGTTTATGGCCTCATCTCAAACATAGCACAGATTTCTGCTGTGTGATCCACTTCTGGTTGGACCTGTCTGCCTTCTAATGCTTTACACGTTTGTTTAACCCCTCCCAACTTTCTTCCCCGCTTTATTTCTGTAAAAAGCAGCAAATGCTCCTCTCTGTATATGACTTCAAATAAAACAAGTGCTCAATCTGTCCAAAGCAAGATATTTCAAATGCTACTTCTGCAGTGCCCAAACTGGAATAATCCCCAAATGGGACAGCTAGTGTTAGGAATAGTTGCAAAGATCATAAAAAACTGATTGACAGAGTTAGCCTGGAAATCCCATACTCCCACCGTAGCAGGGTGGCATCTGGATGACCCAGATACTGATGCAGATGAAGGACTTCAAAATCCAAAGCAGAAACTAAACAACAGACCCTCTACGTAGTCACTGGTCCAGAGCATTTGTCCCAGGACACTGATGGACACAGCTCTTATACAAGGACATCTCATGACCTGCCTTGAGTGCAGATGGGACTTAGTATTGCCCTGAGAAGGGTCACAGGAGCTCAGCTGTCCCCTGGAGATCTCTTGGCTTCCCATATAGAAATCTTGGGTTAAGTTAACGAATCCATGAGAAGAACTCTCCTTTATATCTCTCCTTCCTGTGAAGTGCATCCCTGCCTTTAACTGGAAGGTTAGCTAATGCTAGTGGGGGAATAATGTCACATTAACTGCTGAAAGCCCCTGGGAGAAGCTGGTTAGATGACCTGTTTTCAGTGTGAAGGCTGGTTCAGCTCTTTGTGAATTTGTAGTAAATCAGCACTTCATAATAAGAACAAATGTTTCATTCTCACTTAAAAATTACTACGGTCAGAGGCTTGTAATGTGTAGTTTTCATGCAGGGGTTACATGACAGGAACTTAAATCTGTTCCATTTTCATCTGTAATTTAAAACGTGTCGTTTTGATCGATGAATTAGTAAAGGAACCCAGGATAATTTTGAAACTACCAGCTTAGTAAAGTTGCCTGACCTTGCAAATAACCTTTCCAGTTTAGAAGACTTTAATAGCTTAACTATTAGCTAATCTCCTGGGAAAGGTTTTCCCTGGGCAAAACTAGTATGGAAATATAACACCAGTAATAAGGTTTCCATCTTTCTTCTATCTTGATCTTTTTAATTAATTGCCACATAGTAAAAACATAAGACTGGGAGGCAGGGGATAAAAATCCTTGCAAGGGGAGGGCAGGAGTTAACTGTAGGCTGTTTCTAGCCTTTACTGCCTTTTTTGCATAGATTCATTAGGTGCTGAAATATATTAGCAATTGTTAAGGCATAACTGCTGCTTGATTGCTTGACACTTCGGGCTGAAAACTGCGAAATAGATCACTTTGTAATGGAAAAAAGCTGCTCCTGCTTAAAATGAATAAACATTAAAATCTAGAATGGTTTGCAGGGCACCTCAAGAAGCCCCTGAGAGTTTTTGTGTTGCCGTTGTGATGTAGTTGACTCTTGGGTTTTGTAGGTTCTGTCTTTCGGAGGAAAGGCAGTGGTTTTTCCAAGGGCATCCAAGGACTGCAAATATGGGATTTGTTACAGGAAAAAGCAGAGTCATGTAGAAGTGAAGAGGATAGGATGGAAATTCATGGCCCAGTTGAAATGTGGACTAACATCTAGTATCAAACAAGTATCAGGTTCCTAAGTGTCCTGGTTAGTTTATTTTCCCTAAGTTTTATCTAATGGCCTCTAACACAAGCACCACGTTGGATTGATGAGAGGTTCTTCCTATCTCTTTACCTGGCTGATAAAGGGATTCTCATTTTATTTCACATGCATTTTGCACTGTGTTTTCCCATAATGTCTGGAGGGGTGAAGGGGGAAAGGAAAATCAGTTTTCTAGGTTAGCAGTATGTGACCTTTCCACTGCTCCAGCTCTCCAGCAGCCCAGCTCCATGTACAGCTGACATCAGTCCTTCATCCAGGAAGGACAGGGGCATCGCCATGCCCAGCACTCAGTGGGTGCCTGCAGTGCTTCAGATGCTGCTGTACCCACTGTGTTTTACATTTTAACCCCCATTAACTATTATTCCAGTAATAAGAAACCAGATATGAGAAACTGAAATGAAAGGTCTGCTCAAACTACAGAGCTTAGTGAAAGCTACGCTTGTTTGCAAGCGTTTTACATCTTAAGCTGGGGCAAAGATCATCCTCCATGCAGGTGAAGGCACCGTTTAGGCAGCAATAACATGGTTCCTGCATGAAGGCATAGAGTGTTTTGGTGTAAGGAAACTGAGCCACAGGGTCTTCCCTTTGGCTGCCGAGGTTTATTTTGCGGGCCTGCACTTCAAGCTTTTCGGCTACATGAGTGAAGGTAAGTCCCCATCTCAGCGTTGTGACACCACCAGCATCTGCTCTGCCACCACCACTCCAGGCTATTGATTTCCAAACCTCTCCTTGCCCACTGAGACTGTGCAGACCCCCAGCGGGTGTGACGGACTGAGTGCAGGGTCCTGCTCTGCGGCCTCTGTTTTTAGTGAAAATGAGCTTCGTCCTTGCTCAGCGGCGGGTGTTGTGAGGTGACCTTTGAACCAGCACTTAAGTCCCTGGAGCACAGAAATTACACTTCAGTCTGGAAGGACCTCTGCTCCAACAGATGACCTGTTATTTTATCTTGAGCAGCAGCAGCAGCCTCCCAAGGAGCGAGGAGCGTTGGCACATGGCTTTTAGAACTAATCACTCATGCTCTTTGAGGAGAGCAGGAATTTCACTCCCTCCCCCTCCAGCAACCTGGGACTTTATTGTGTGTCTGGATCATTTCAGGCTGATCCTTCCTTAACATTTTCCATTTATTTCCCCCAGGTTCAAACTTCTGGACCTCTCTAACACATCTGATGGAGGCTCTTCACTTGAGCCCATTGAATCCAACCCCTTCCCTGCTGCAGGTCCCTGTTAGCCCCCTCCATGAGCCACTCACCACATGTTTCATCTTTCTGGGATCTGCCAACCAAACCCTGCATCTCTCACACCAAAATCCTATCTTTTTGTCTGTTTCACTACCATCATTCATCCCTGATGATGCACAGGTGGCAATCCAAGCAAGAGGTGAGAAGCAGCAGCAGCTCCTCTGTCTACTTTCTCTCCTATCAAGTCCATAGGGAAAGCCTGAGGCTGCAAATAAATTAGAGATGGGAAACTCCATTTTTTTCATGCCCTGAGGCTCCTAAATATTTGTTGTTTTTTCAGTCCAGTTTTGCTCTACTGAACAAGGGCTCCCTGCAGGGACTGGAGTGCAGGGCAGCAATACACAAGCCTGTGTCACGAGAAAATGACAAAGGTCAGTACTAACTGAGGGACTGAGATTCAAACCAAGAGCCCTTGTGATTAAACTGTGGGAAGTGCCCCCCCAAACTTACATGAGAGAAGTGATGAACTGTGGCTGCTCCAGCCTCCCTACCCTCCCATTAAGTCTAAATCAGGGTCTCTGCTGCTCATCACCTCCATCCATGAGTAGGTCTAGGCTAGTGGGTCAGACCCGAAACTGGTTCCTCCAAGCAGGTGTTGAGGGCAGGCTCATTCCAGCTGTGATGCTGCAAATAAAGGGCAGAGCTCAGAGGCTCCCAGTGGATGGATGAGACTTTCTGAGAAGACAAGCAGGTACTGGTGTGGCCTCCTGGTCTTGCTGGCTGGGATATTGGATGTGGTTACGGTTCAGATTATATCCAGAGATATTCAGCATCACAGAAAACAGAAGAAATGAACCTGCTGTGTCTGTCCAGAGAGTCTCACAATGGTGCATCTCCAGCATGGTGTCTGTCACCTCCTTCTCTAACATACCACCTTCAGGCTGATCCTGCACCTCTGGTATCAATTCCACATTCCAAGGCCTGTGCATGCACAGTCCAAACACTGGATGCACCCACACAGCTTTCTTGGGGGTCCCTGAGCTAACGGGACTGTACCTGTCCTCATAGCAAACTGCTCTGCAATCCACAGAAAAGTCATTTCACAAAAATGCTCCTGTCTGGTTTGGGACATTGCAACTGCAGAAGAGAATTCATGGTCTCTTGCAGAAGACTGTGCTTAAAGTAAATAATATTATTTCAGAAAACAAAATTCATTTTGCAGTCTGAGACCAACTGCAACAGGATACGAAGCAGGGGGAAAAAAAAGTAAAAATGCCTTGCCCCCAGGGCTATTTATTATTTATACACCACTGTGCCTAGATAAACTCCTCCTTGAAAGAGTAGGACGAAAATAATTCTGCAATGTGGAAACAAACTACCTATTTAAAGTGATTTTATGCCTGAATGGCCTCATTATAAAAACAGCCTGCACGCAATAACTTTATGCCTTTTTCTACATTATCCAATGAACTGCTTTTTGTCACTCTCACCAGTTTCAGTGCTTTCATGCAACCACCTTGGTGGAAAGCCTCCGTGGTTTCCTTAGAAACGTCTTCCTTCCTGCATGTTGACCCACGGTGGTTGAGGCAGCTAAAACCCTGGAGAGGTCCTGTTCAAACAGGAAAGAGCAGACAGTTTAATGGCCAGCTTTGCAGCTCTGCTCCTCCACAGTTTACAGTACTTGGGAGCTAGAAAAGGAAAATATCATAACGAAGGATTCTTTACTTTATGGTCAACTTTGTGTTGGTGTTTTCAGCAAAAGCTGAATCTGCAGCTCACAGACTATTGTTGGGCAGCAGTGGGATGAAGATTCACTTGCAGAGTGCTGGTTCTTGAGAGATGGATCCTCATGTGTAAATAGTCCTTTGGAAAAAATACATTCTGTGTGTGTTTAGGTGCATTTGTAAGTCAGTGGCACAAGGGAGGCTGTCTGAGAAGCTGTGGATAATGTCACCTTTCAAGTGTTTTGTAGCACTCATATTTGAATGCTCTGCAATGTCTGAGCAGGAACAAGAGCCCAGAGTCAAGTAGACCATGAGAGAGCTGGGAAAAACACTTGTCAGGCTGTGATGTTGTTAAAGTAGGCTTGTCTCCAGCTCTGCTCGTGGCCAAACACTCATTCTCAGGGACAGGTATCCACTGCATGTGTTGATCACTGCCATTGGTATTACTGGAGGTGTTGCTGGCAAAGTTGGAGGAGACTTCAAGGTGACCCTCGTGTGAAGGGACCTGGTGACACCTTTCTAACATGCACCTCCCACAGACAATCATCCCCATCATCAACTACAAGCCCATGCAGGTCAAGCAGGTGTTAGGTGTTTCACATTTGCTGCTTCCTTGCATTTTAATTCATTTTCAAGGGAATTTGTGAAGCCTTTCAACTATGCTAAGAGCTACACACATTTTTTTAGGGTTTGTTTTGGTGTTTACTTGTTTGTGGTTTTTTGTTTGGTTGGGTTTTTTAGGCAGTGCTACCTAAATACTGATTCCAAAAGAAAGCTGGAGAGGAACACTTTGCAAGGGCATGCAGTGGTAAGACAAGAGGAAAGAACTTTTAATGGACAGAGGGCAGGTTTAGATTAGGTATTAGAAGAAATTATTTACTCTGGGAGTGGTAAGGCACTGGCACAAGTTTCCCAGAGAAGTTATGGATACTTCATCCCTGGAAGTGCTCAAGGCCAGGTTGGCCAGGACTTAGAGCAAAGTGGTCTAGTGGAAGGTGTCCCAGCCCATGGCAAGGGGCTGGAGTTAGATGGATTTTAAGTTCCCTTCCAACCCAACCCTTCTGTGGTTCTGTGATGGCATCTTCCAAATGCTGCCTGTTGTCTGGGTTTTGTTACCTTTACATAAAGACTGAAATAACCAACGACAGGTGAATTATCAACTCTAAGCTGTGTAACATTCCATTATGCACCCTCCAATCTGCTATTGCTGCACCCACAGGCTTGGGCAATCCATGGCATGGAGAAGAGCAAAGTATCTCCAGGCTGTTTGCAGCCTGCCTCAAGCTGCCCAGTAGCCCTGTGGTGAGCATGGCACAGGTCCTGTCCCCACCCAAAGAAGCAGAAGTGTCTGTTAACTCCAGTGCAGTGCTGTGCCAGTGCTGGTGCACCAGCTCAGGGGACAGCCAGCCTGGAGTGGCCTGAGACTACCCCCAGAATTCATGCAGAGCTGGCCCAAGATAGATGGCAGTGGGTGCTCCCCACACCCTCCTGGGTGCACATTCAGGTGAAGAAAGTCTGGGTTACTTACATGCCTACTCTGTTTAGCTTTGCTGCTAAATCTAAAGGGAACTCTTAGTTGCAAGGGCTGAGCATAAGCAGAGAGAGTCCACAGAGAGGTGAGACCTGGAGAAATGTAATTAACAACAACAAAAATAAATTACGCAAGAGCGTTTCTCTTAAAGTTTTTAATAGCAAACATTACAAAGAGCAGGTTTTTCAAGCCAAACAGGAAGAAAAACAAATAAACAACTGCAGCCAGCAAATTCACAGGCTTTTAGAAGTCAGGTTATCAACCAGGGACCCACAGACAGGAACTGATGAAGCAGAAATCTCCAGGGAAACAGATGAGGTTTTCAAAAAGCACAAACACATAAAACCCCGAGATGTACATACATTTATAAATAAGCTGAGGGAAGAGCTGGACACTCAATTCCCAGGCTCAGGTTTATGAGCTGGAAGAAGAAGGTTTGGTCCACACAATTAAAATCTGGAAATGTTTGGAGAGGTAATTTGTGTGTGTGCAAATCTTGGAGAAGGCAGATGATACAGGGAGAGTCACTGTTGCTGGTGTGGCTGTGACAGCAGAGAAGGAAGGCAAAGCAAAGCTGAATCAAAACTAGAAAAGTGAAGGCCAAGTGTTAGGCAGCTCCCTCCTCTCTGAAGGACAGTGATACATGTGGAAAAGTGCTCCACAGGACTACACACAATTTTTAAGGCAGAAACACTGCCATTAAGTCATATCAGAAACTATGAGTCTTGAGGGATCTCCAGCTCTATTTCAGGATGACCTGCCATGGGCCAAGCATCTCTTATTCCAAACATCTCTCACCCTCCACACAGTTTATATTTCCATTGACACAATAATGGATAAGGTCAATACCTACAGCCAAGAGTTAAATGGCCTCTTGGTGATGTGTAAATTAGCAAGTGGACAGTTGCCCCAGCGAGAAATGGCAAACAAATATTTATTAGTTGTTTCAAAGAACCACAGCCATAAAACTCAGTCATTTGTCTGCAGAATTGTTTGTGTTTTTACTGAATCAAATGCTAAAGGTGATGGCTTTATTCCTAACTGGGGTAACCTCTGTAACTGTGATTTATGGCCTTCAGGTAACAGAAAAAAGCAACCTAGAATGTGTTTTAGTGTACATTGCTCTAGAAGTATGATGGGAAGATGCCAAGAATGAGTTTGAATACCATTTTATGTTATGAATGTGTATAAACACTTGATGAGGCAGCCAAAACTAGACTGAGCCAGACTCTTCTCAGTGGCACACAATGATAAAGCAAGAGGTAAAGAACACAACTTGAAATACAGAAAATTCCATTTAAATATTAAAAAACAATGAGCTTTTTATAAAGTGTGGGTGGTTGAACAGTGGGCCAGGTTGCCCAGAGAGATTGTGGGGTGTCTCTCCTCTATCTATTTTCCAAACTGTCTAAGTGACTATTTAAACCCCAAAAAATATATTTAAACACGCATATACATAGCAGGATAGTCATAAATATTGAGAGGACTTAAGAAATATTTAGTTTCAGTGGAAACCACATATAAAGTAAGACACTGTCTAACAGGAGTGAGGTTGTCAAAATCTAAGGATACATATAAATTCTCTTAGTCTGATATAGGTATCTCAAAATGTATGTATGTATGTGTGTGTATATATATATATACATAACAGAAGGCTATTTCCTAAATTGCAGTGACTTCTAGTAAGGTTCATGCTGTACAATGAGCAGTTTGGTGTTCAATTCAATATTTTTTTCCCATGCATTTTTAAGATGTCGCTAAAACATGCTGGCATTTGGTCAAGGTTAATTTGCAGAAAAACCCTCAATTTCTAAACCTCCATATAGGTTGCTGGGTTGGAGCTTAGACAGAAAGGCACCAGGTGCTTATGAAGGATAAGGAAAGGATGCAGGCACCTGGGTGTGTGCCATAGATGAAACCTCTGAGTTTACCTCAGTGCATCACTGGAAGGGCTTGAATTGATGAATGGCCTGAGCACATGCAGTGGGGGTTCGAGTATGCACAAATCTGAGCTTAACAACAGTGCTACAAAAGTTATGGCAAGGCCCCAGAATCCATTAGTGTCACAGTGTGCCATTTTCTTATTATCCCTCTGAGACCACAGTAACTGCTCCTGATCCGAGGGCTGTGTTTCAGTGTGGATTTATAGAAGATCATGGCACGTACACTTTGGTCCAGCCTTTGAAATAACTTGTGTTTCAGTGACCGCAGCATCCCAAGTCAGCTCGGTTAAGGAAATATGCACTGAGAGGTCATAAAAGAGGCCAAGCCCTCTATAACTCTGTGGAGATTCCTCAGTGCCTGTGAAAAGCCACCCTTCAGGCTCTGGTTTCTTACCCTTTCTCTCTTACCTCCATGGATAGTGCAGTCACCTTGCAAAGTGGGCACCACTCTTTAAAATGGATGGTCTCCAAATATTTGGCTTGAGGATTAAAACAAAACTCAGGGAGAATTTTCTGATGATCTCAAAACACAAAAGAAAGTTTGATGATGATTACTGCAAGAATTTCCCAAGTCTGCAGGGAAGCTGTTTTTTAGCTTTCTCTGGGGAAAAGATGTAGCAACCAGTGTGTTTACAGTGGGGAAAAACACATTCTTTTGAGTGTGCATGAGTGAATAGTGGCTAAAGTATTTCACTGGTTTTTCATGCTAATTCACCTTTCAGGGGACTCCAGGACGAAAAAAATGCCATCCTCAGAGAAAGACTTCGTTTTTCTGGGAAGACAGGAATTAGCACAAATTAAAATTCTATTTGCATAATTCACTTGGAATTCTAGTTGAAATGCTTTCACATCTTAATTACATCATTTGTTGTCCTTTTATTGCTTAATGTTACTGAATCAATTTAAAAAGGAAAAGCTGCTGTATGACTTTCTTTTGAGACACCTCAGCCTGGGTAGCTGCTCCTTGGAAGTTTGGGGTGTGTGTCATCAGCTTGTCCCAGCTTCCTGGGGTCATATATTCATTTTTCCTCCTTAGGACAGGAGTATTAACTTGAAGAAGCCCTCTGTGCCCCACCAGAAGCCAAATTACCCAGGTGCCTTCAAGGAAGATTTTATAAAATGAGAAGCAAAAGAAAGGGAGGAAGAAAAGTAACACCAGGATGAATTTAGATGAGCTTATCTTTATTATGAAAATTCCTTCATTAACCCTTCCAGCTTTGCTCTTGCTGGGACAGGGAGGGGAAAGTTGTAAAGATAGTGGAAGGTGTTCCTGCCCATGGCAGGGGGATTGGAACTAGATGATGTCTAAGGTCCCTTCCAACTCAAATCTATCTACATTAAAGTAGTAAACTTCATAGTTTATGCTAAAAGCTGTGTCACATCATATAAATCCCTGTGGAGTCTCTGCACATTTATTCGCTTTTCTCTAAAATAACTGGACTGTCACCCGCAGAGAACTCCGCTTTCCAGGAGTGCCAAATCCAAAGCTGAGTGATTTTGTCTGAAAGTCATATCAGTTTTACGTGGCCTTTAATCCTCCCAGATTACTTTCCTCCATGAAGACTACTGCTTCGTTGGTGCAGGAGGTGAGTTTTATAGCAGCACCAAAATCCGTTCTCATATGTTATCTTTGCCTAGAGAATCGGACTTTTGACATAAACCTGGAAGGTAGTTCAAAGCCTTGCTGCATAAACACACATCCATTTTTTCTACTTTAGGAATAGGTAATGTAAGAGTTGAAAGGTGAAGGTTATGGCAGTTCGTGTTTATTTCACCAAGAGCCAAGAGATGGGAAACATCTGGCACTTACACACCATGCAAGTCTTAAAAACAAAGAGACCTAGACTTTAGTCCGGCTGAGCAAGCACTGGGATAAAAGCTAATGACAGGCTGCTTATTTAAAGGTATCATAATACAGAACAGCCATGTAGGGAACCAGGGAGGATTCGGGAGGGGGAAAATAAGGGGAAAATTTAGCTTTGTATTTCCAAGTTAAGGGTCAAAGCCCAACTTCAGTTACACTCCAGTGTCAATCCTGACCTGCAGGCATATACAGCATGTAGGACCCTCCAGATTTCACTCTTTCCTGGTTTCCAACATGACTAAATATCCAAAGCAGTGCTCAGAAGTGCTGCTGATGTGTTTCATTTGTGACAATGTAGAGGTCCTCAGGACCAATCATTTTCATGAAAGTGAAGGGAGAGCCTGAGCCCAGAAGGGACTTGCAGTGACGTGACTTGTGTTAGTGTGAAAGGCTCGTCAGCATTTCTTGGGAGAGATGGAGGTGCCCCAGCACATTGCTGTGGCTTCCCTGGAGCAGATCTTCACCTGCTTTGCATCTTTGTGCAAAGGTGTGTCCTGAAAAAGACTGGGGCTCCATCCTTTTGAAAATTCCCAGGCTGAACATGTTCATTTGTTGTGCTCCTCTTCAAAATACATCACTCCTGATCTCCCATCTTCATTACTCAGCCCCTACAATAAGCTGGTCCCTTCAGCAGAATCCATTTTACAAGCAGAGACTTGTCCAGAAAATGAAGAGTGAAGATTCTTTTGCCCCTTTCCCATCGATACTGTATGGATCCTGTTCCCACATCAGCTCAGCCATCGTGGATGAGCTGCATGGTGACCCCCTGTCCTTATACCCCCTCACTTTACCTGTCACAGGCATGCATATCATAAAACCCCCTGACTGCCATAAGATGTGATAAGGAAACAATAGTTACTGCCCCAGAAAGAGATTTGCAAGAGTAGCTACGTGACAGGAGCTCAAGTGCTAATTCTTGTTAAGGCTGTGGATTGCACCCAGCTGTAAGATTTGTGGTACTACACCACCAGTGCCATGTGCCAGATAAGCAGCACGCTGCTAGAGCATAAGCAAAATCCAATCAACGGCTCACATTTGTCAAAAACAACAACAACAAACTCCTTATAACAGCAGGCTTTTCAGTGTATCAGTATTTTTTAACTTCATGTCGGACCAGCTATCTCCTGCCTTTCCACAGCAGGAGTGCAGCTAGCACAGAAGTATAAAGCTGGTATAAATTCCATATCATGTCCCTTGGCTAATTTGACAAAACACAATCATGTGTCCATGCCTGATCCACATTAGATTTACAGGCCTGGGTGAGCTGGTAGTGCACAGATCTGGTATTAATAATCCAGGAACCACAGCCTAAATCTATTAGCTGGAAGCAGTTATATGATTCTTAATCCTATTTTGTGTCAAAGCAGACGACTGCAACCAAGATGGAGCAGAAATTACATGTTTTTTCCTGGCTAAACTTGCCCTGAGCTGAGCTTCTGGAGAGTTCAAGCCACTCCAGGTACTAATTTTAAAACTGATGTTTTGGGGCTACTTACAGGAATTGAACCTAAAAATCCAAGACTCCAAAGGAGGAAGCTTTGTCCTGTAAGAAACAGACTGCTTTTGCTTGAAAATGCTTATATCCCATGCAAGAAACATCATCTGTGTCAGAGAACCCACTGTTGGAGCAGGATGAAAGCTTACCAGTTTAAAATAATTTGCAAGCATGGTAAAGATTTGGAACAGTATTCCTTGAAAACTTAATGAGACTTGTACTGCAAGAGTCCACCATAAAAACACAGCTCCCTTCCTTACAATGATTTGCCCATTCTAAATAACTGAAAATCATAATCATGCTGTTTCCTCAGCAATTAAATATTTTTATATACTACATTTCTTTAATAATAGTAAACCTTTTTTTTATTATTTAAAAAAGCTTTCCCCTGACAAGCACATTATTGAATTACAGTTTATAACCCTTGCAGTGGGGTAAATTATAGTTGCTTTATTAAACTGTTTTAAAGACTGGAGTTTTACCAACATCTTGCTCCAATAGTTGGCCAAGCCTGTGAAAGCTGCAAAGGTGCAAGTTGCATCTCACAGAGTCCTTCTGCACACCAGGAGGGGACTGATGTTTGATTTTCCAAATAATGGGATACCACAAAAAGCAAGTCCCATGTGACTCCAAACCTCTGGTGTTTAACACCCATTTTCCATGTTGGAGTGTTGCATTTTCTCTCTCACAGGCATTGGGAGGTAGTTAGACCCAAGGAGGAACAGGCTGTAGCCTGTTACTGTTCTGTTTATTCTTATTGCATTACTTTGTTTGCTTCTTCACAGATGATCCTGTTTCTCCACAGCTGCTGGCCCACCAGGAGCTCCTCAACTTGAAGAGCTACACATGCTTACCCAACCAGAAATCATAAATAAAGGATTGGTAATATCCAGGCTGCATAAATATGCACTGAAAATGCAAACTCATGCCACTAGTGCAGTCATGCCAAAGGGCACACATGGCTCCAGGACCCACTTCTCCTCTGGGTTACCCTCCTTGGAATTACGCTGATGCCACATTGACATCAAGAAAAGGAAAATTCATATTCCAGTTATTAAATGGAACACTTGCGCCTTGTTTGGAGTCAATAGCATGTTGTCTCACTTGCAGAGGCTTGTGTCTGTAACTGATAACCGTGTCATTGTTTTCTGATGTTCCACGGCAGTGTGAGAACAGACTTGCACACGCGCACGGTCGCAGAGCTGAAGCTCCGATGGCCTCGCCAGGGGCTGATCCTGCGGGAGCTCTCCCCTTGTCTTCTGCCCCAAGCAATTTCTGTGCACTGCACTTGGCACTGAAACAGGAAATTAAGGGCTGTAGGAAAGCAACCTTTGGCCTTTAATTCACTTTTTAATAAAATCATTAAAAGAAACCTACTCCCTGCCAGACATTATGGGAAATTGCTTTAATGATACTTTTGAGCAAAGCACACTCTCTCAGCTGCATGCACGGCTTGCTCGATAGCTTCAGCTCGCTTATTTGTGTGTTTGCAGGATGAAAGTGGTTTCAATTATAAAACCAGGCTAGAAAATTTTATATGAACCAGGGCCGTGATAACAACTAGAGGCCAGGCTCTGTCCATCGAACATCCGACCCATAAACAACAGTTACAAAGTTTTGCTAGAAAACACCAATACATCTGAGCCAAAGATGAGCATCAATTAAAGGACAAAGGAAGCGGAGGGATTCTGTGACCTCTAGTCTCTACTGGAAACAAAATGGGTGCTATTACCTGCACAAGTGATGGCACATAGCAAAGGAACACACAGTTAATGAGAGGACAAACCCATCCGCCCACAGCTAGAAGTCTCCTAATCAGGCTGTTCTCCCACTGACTTAAGAGTTTGCCATTGTACATTTATGTAGGCTCTTGTGAAAAAATTGTGGCCTTTTTTTATTAGGGAAGAGGCAAACCTTGCTTTATAACTGTTAAGTTTGTAACATAGCACTTGAGCATGTATAAGCCTATTTTAAAACTTATGTTAATAGAACTGAGGCTATGGATAGGCAATGATTGCTGAGGACACCTTAAAAATTGCAGGAGAGGTCTGTGCTAAACCAAACTCATTGTTTAGCTACAGCAGCAAAATTTTAAGAGACTAAATAATTTTTATCTAGTGCAAAATTTGCTCTGATGCACTTTGATTCTTTCTGTCTTTCCTGTTACAGAAAAATTGTTAATCAACAAACCTGGTAGTCAGTTTTCTACCATCAATAAATTCTACGTCCAAGCCACAGTAGCTTTTATGTCTGTACGTTGTAAAAGTAAATTTACATCATATGTCAAACATTACACATGAAGAGAAAAACAAGGCTGATTTCTAGTCCTAAAAGATATATGTGTATCCATAAAATCAGCAAGCTGTGTCCTGAATACAGCTGGATGATCATACTCTGACCAAATGGCTTTTTGTCTCAGACTGGAGATCTGTCAGGCTCTACTGTTTTCCAGAACTGCATCTGTTTCAGGGAGCTCTGGGGAAATGCAGGACAAGACCCTGGTTTACTACCAGTCTCATGTGAACCCAAATTTTCCTGCTGCCTGGGCTGTGAAGCAGCCAAGGGTTATGCCAGCTTCCCAAAGCCTCTGGGACAGCAAGAACTGAGCCCAGGCTGGAGCTGTGCTGCACATCCTTCCACAGCCTGGTAGAGTTTGGTCACCAGAAGGAAATGACAAAGGAGGAAAGACCCAGCTGTGCTAATTAATCACAGGGTGACTTGATAGGACCAGCTTGTCTTGAGAAAAGCAGATCTGATCCTGGCAAGAGGGACTGAGCAGACATGAGAGAGCATCAATTGGAGCCTTTTGGGGACCTGGTGAGCATTGCTGGGCATCTTCCAGCCAAGGCAAATCCCAGCCAGAAGAAATGCAGGAAAAGGACAACTAGAAACACCAGGGAATATGTAACCTTCTTAGAAAATGAAACTCAAAACCTGTGGTACCTCTAGCCTACTAAATGACATCTAAGACACATACAATACCTATATAAAAATAGATTGGATAGGGGCAGCGGAAAGGAAAAAAACATTGCTTTAATTTAAAGACCAAATGTGACACCAGAGGGATGGAATATAATCTCTGCCCATAATTGCATAAACATACAAGGAGTTCCACTGACTAGAGGAAAGAACAATTGGCCAGTTTTAGGGGTCATGGTTTTACCCCAGCATGCTGGAAGTAGCAAAATCTTCTAGCAATGGCCATATATTTATTTATTTTTCCTTCAAAAAATGAGTGTCTGAGGAACAGAGCAGAAAGGGAAAATGTGGAACCAGAAGGGAGGACTTGTTAGTGGGAACATCCTCTGTGAAAAAACACTGCTGCTGGAGAACACATGACAAGAGTATTTCCAGAACATTTTCCACTGTTTTCCAATGACATGACATTACTTTATTTGGGTGGGCTCCTTTCTCTGGCTAGTTGTGTCCCTGTTTTTGGCTGGAAATCTCCATGGATGAGTAGGAAAGGAATGTTACCTATTCCCATAAGTAAAGAGGCGTTTAGAGCCGCAGTCTTTAACAAAGTATACCTTTCTTATGGAAGGAATTTATTAGAAAATCCCTAATGAAAATTAATATGTCTCTGAAATGAGCTCTTTATCTAATACCTCACCAACTTTCTGTGAAGTGATTAGGTGGAGGCAATTGAATTTCAGGGTGGATCTGGTTAATATAAACTGCCACCTGGTGAATGCTAAAGACTATTTTTGTCTTCACTAGGCGTGGTCTGGTTTACACTTAGGAGAAGAACAGATCCTCAGATATTCATGTTGTACAATTAAAGGTTACAACACAAATATGAAATGAAATCACTGCATGACTTTCTTCCAGCCACACTGCACAGAGATTATTTTAACACAACAGTTCCTTCCAGAGTCCCCAGGCCAGAGCAAGCTGAAACCAGGCACTCACAGTTCCTGCTAATCCAACTGATTTTTCACCCAAGGTGTTGTAAGAAGCCATCCTGCTAAACCTGTGGATAATGCAGAAACAGCATTACTTCCTTACAGGGATGGTGAAGGATACTCAGGGCAATACATGAAGTGTCCAAACCCTGTGGTGATGAGTTCACAGCAGTGTCCAGGGCAGACTGGGAGTGCCAGGCTGCAGCAGCTCCTTTCCGACAGCTTGTGGCATCACAGACCTGCTCTGAAGCCTATTGACACCGAAGGACTCCCACTGGCTTTTATCAGCTTTGGCTCACATCCTTGGCATCTGGTTCGTTCCTCTTTATTTATAATGTCATGCATATCAGGAGCAGCCTCCCAGGGAAAACACGCCAACTCATCTTCTTGCTCAAAGAAGCCATTTAGCTGTGATTGTAATCTGTGATTTCATTGCTAGCCCCTATTTGCCTTCGCAGTTAGACTCTCCAGGGATAGAATTTTATTTCTTTGGCACAGCTTAAGCATTGTGTTGTGCAAATCTCTCTGTCTATTTATCTCATGCATACCTATATAATAAGCATGGATGTGATGAATAATAAGTACATAGGTGCTACGGGTCTCCTTTGTATTTCTTTGGCACTATTAATAGCTTTTAAAAGTGGGAATAACTCTCATTTGTGCCAGCTCTAAGCTGTCTTGATACAGTCCAAGCATTGTAATGGAGTTTTATTATAAACAGAACATTTCTGAATAATTAATCATTCCGATACAAGACACACATAACAATTCCAAATAACCTCTGCATGTGTTCTTAGTTGAAAGGGGCAAATGAAAGATGGGGGGAAAATGGAGTCAGAATAAGGAGAGAAGATGTAGAAACCAGCCAGGAAAGCATGGCTGAGTTTTTTTTCCCCCCCCTCCTTACTCATACAATTCAGAACATATTTTCCTTATAAAGTAAATGAGAAGGATATCCAAGTGTATCTCTGACAGTATCTCAGCTGCATGTGCAACAGTGGGGTGTACAGATGGGCTGCTGGACAACATCATCTGCTCTAAACCACTAGCATGGTCACAGAAAGTAAATGCGAAGCTCTTGGCACTGCAGCAGTAGATGTGGGACCTGTCAGGCTGCCCAGAGCCATCTGTGTGTGTAACCTGGTGCAGCCAGTCCCTTGATTCGCTTTTAAGAAACCCAAACAATCATAAACACATGCACACTTTTTAGTTTTAGCAGCTGCAGCAGAATTCACCAGGGTGGGATGGTCAAGAAACTTGTATGAGGCAGGAGGTTCATTAGCATATAGAAAGAATGTTATGGGTTGGTCTCTATGGCAATGAAGACATGAATTGACCCTGACTCTTTAAACATGCCAGGAACCTATATAAGGATGTGTTATTTGTGCTGGATTCATCATACAACAGGATCATCTTAAGAATGAAAGCTCATTCCTGCTTTTTCCAGTCATCTCATGTTTCCCCTTGTACTGTCTGACATCTCTCAAATCCAGCCAGTCACATTGTAAGTAAGTAGAGGTTGGAAGACCTTTGTTTTGCAGCCATGTAACACGAAATTATAGGTAACATATGAAGTTAAAAGCAAACAAACAAAAAAAATTGGAGCAGTTCGGCACAATAATGCATTTCTCCTCTGACTGAACAAAAAAAGGCATTGTCAGAGCATGCCCGGCATCCTCAACCTTGGAAATCCTGCTGCTGTGCATTTCTAAAACACAGATGAGCTCTTCCATGCCATAAGACATGGCTGAAGGTTTGGAGGAAATTTCTCTCTCACTTTTAGCAGGTAGAGGGAAAGATCAGGGAGATTTGTTCCAGCACACCTGTCCACGGACACAACCCTCCTCTAAATGGCCCAGCCTTGCACTTGGAATGCAGATCCAGGCTGGGCTCTCAAACAGGTACTGTGATCTGGATCATCCATGTTAATTTTTGCTCTCACTAAGCCTCACAGAGACATAAATAGTCTAACTATAGATGAATCTGTCAGAGGAATCACATGAAGATTTCAAGAAACTGGAGTTTAGACAGCATTTCCTTAGATTTTAGTAGTACTTGAGGTTGTATTTTATTATTTTTTTTTCCTAATGGTTTGGGTTGAAATGGACCTTAAATGTCATTTAATTGCAACCCCTTACCTTGGGAAGGGATGCCACTCACTAGCAAAAGTTGTTGGTTTTCTACATTCTGCAAGTTTTTTAAAATAAAAAATTCTTTATGATGTCTTTAATGGGAGAGGTAAATCGAGTGCCTGACTTTACAGCTTTATCTTGGGATTTGGAAGGATTTTTTCTATACTAGGGATCAGGACTTTTACTATAAATCACTCCCAAACCCCACTGAACTCTCTCTGTCACAGGGATACTATGCAAAAAACATGCTTTGTGCATCCTGGGGGCCTGTTAGACCTTAACAGCTTGGTCCGTGGTGCTAAAAAAGCCAAAACTTGCATAATGCCATTACAGCAGGGCAGCTTATTGCCACATAGAAAATCACACAAAGCTTCAGGTCTGTGTGGCAAGGTTATAAATCAGCCCCCTTTACACAAGTGGACAAGTTCAAGTTCAAGTTATCGAGTAGGACAGCTCGAGTGGCATCCTGTACGTCAGACCCAGAACTGAATGACCCCTCTTTTCCTTTTGCCAAAGAGACAAATGGTGAGAACGTGTCAGACTTTATCTCTGATTCACATTTTTAGCTGGGGACATAGGAAATTTTAAACTGAAAATAATGTCTTTCTAGGGGCGTGTTACAATCTCTTCCTGACAAGGTCCTTATTTTTAAAAACAGGGCAGTAAACAGAACAACACCCAAATGATGACAAGATTGAACTATACAGCTGATCTCAAGTATTTTCATCAAAGAGATACTGAGCTGCTTGTCTCCAAAGGCCAATTCATGACTTTCATTGCAGCAGGACAGCATAGCATGCCTTGGCCTATGCCACCACCCTGGCTGAGATAAGCCCTTGCCAGATCTTTCATCCTTTCCCCATGGACAGAAGGTCCTTGGTGATCCCCCTGTTGAAATATCAAAGCACTAATGACATACCACACACATTTTCCCACCATGAGCTTCCCCAGGGCCACGTTCATGACATCTTATAGAAACCAGCATTTGCTCTTGCATCAACAGGGATCATTTGTGACTGTGTTAGAGCAGTTCTGTAGGCCAGAGTGCTGTAAATAGGAGGCAGCCTGGTGGAAGAGGGGGCCTTCAGTCCTTATGCTCCTCTTGGCCAAACAAAGCTCCCCCAAATTAAAAAAAAAAAAATTAAAAAAATCATGAAAGATCATGTCAGATCATGTAATGTTAGTACACACGTCTCAAGCAGAGGTGCATTGCTCTTTCCCTCTGCATGAGATAAACAGCTTTCCTTTTTCCCTTCTTTCTCATGGAAATCATAGCTGTGCAGCTTGCTATGTTACTCAGAGGATGAGTTGCTAACAGCCTGCACAATCCTTTCCATTAGGAAGCAACCAAACAAACTTGACAGGACCGATGTATTTGCCAAATTCTGCTTATGTTAAAGTGGATTTAGCATTCACAAGGCTGTATCACTTTTTGAAATGAAGACAATGAAAGGTCTTGTAATTCACAGGAAAGGGACATAAGTTTTTTATGCATCTTTGAAAGCTCTGCTGCTCTGCTGGCTGTTGAGCTGGAGCTTCAGCCTGGTCTCACATGCAACCATGTGAGTTCTGCAGCAATTACCAAGATGCCCATAACATTGGCTGTTTTCTGTCCCTGGGAGAGTGATTGGGAAGGTCAAACCCATTGACTCATTCCACAAATGATGGCTGACAGTCTTGTGGAGCTGACTGTCACCATCCCCAACCTAGACTCAATTCAGAGTAACACTTGTTCTTCCTGAAGTGGGAATTTAACCAGTGGCTTTAGTGGTCCAGCCTTTATAGGGGAGAAATAGCCATCAGAAGCCTTATAACTATTCAGTTTACAGCCTATATCAACAACAAATGGGGGAGATTGTGTTTAGTTTCCTATCTGCAACTGGACCCACCACAGTGGCTCATGACAGCCATGTACTTCATCTCATCTCTGGATTATCCTCCCCAAAGCGAGTGGGATTTTATCCAGACAAATTCTGCAAAGTGTGGTGAGTGGTAGCAGTAGCATTTTGTAAAATGTTTTGTTTCACACAATTAACTTCTTAGTGTGTATGTGAGAGAATTCCCATTTGTCTACAGTGCAGTAAAGCTAATTAATTTCCCCTGACAATATTTCCTTTTAAAGCTGGAAATATCCCTTTTTTCAAGGGAAAGCTTGCTGATCAACCAGGCCCATGGTGAGGCAGTGCTTATTGTTCCTTGGCTGGAAGAGACTTGGTGCCATGTGCAGATAAAACTGTGATTATTTCCACTAATTCCTCCGGTGAACACCTCACCAGTCCTGCAAATGGCACTCCTGTTCCAATAAGGCAGGAAAATATCAATGCAAAATGTATTGGTCATCAGGCAGCGTATTGTGGCTGGAATTTTCCAACCAGCGGTGGCCAAACATTTGAAAGAAGCTCTTCATAGTCCAAAATAAATGTCTACGTTTTCAGAAGACAGGCAGAGATTAGGCACTGTCTGGGAAAAGATTCCATTTTTTATCACTTCCAAGTTTTATTTTTGCACATGAATTTTTTGTCCTTGGGTCTGGCTGAGCTGGAAGAGGCAGCTGATGCTCTGTGTCTCAGAGGGGTCAGCCAAGTGTGGGCACTGCTGATGCAGGGGCTGGCTGTGCAGCTGGATGCCCTGCTTCAGTGGCACTGGAAATTGCTGCCCCTGGAAGCAACTTTGGAATGGTCTGGCCATATCCTCCATGTCCAGTCCTCCACAGGCCAGTCCAAGAGTGATGCAGAGTCACTATAACCTTAAATCAGGAAGACTCACCAGCTTTGCCCTCTGGAGTGTAAGAGAAAAGCCTTACAAATTCTCACCCCCCTGAAAAGTACACACACAGATTGTATCATATTGCCTACTGCAATGCAAGAGAAATGAGAAATCAAAGACACTGGAGACTTTTATTGTTCTTTTTAAGTTCTCTCCCAGCAAATACGGTGCCCATATTTTACAAGGCTACAACACAATAATCTACCACCACAACTTTAACGACCAAGCAGTTGCAGAGTTGATCTATAAACTGATGTTGCCATTTAATGTGGTTTCCAGTGAACTGTAAAATTTATAGCTGTAACTAACACTCCCCCTGCCCTTCTCTCTTTTATGTTCACCTCAAAAAACAAGCTGCTCTGCAGCTCCAAAAGGCAACACGCAGAAAATCAATGTGTAACCTGAAGTGAGCTAATTAGGATCATATTCACATACCATGGATCTGTGGCCTTCTGGTCAATTAAGCGAAGATTGATGTCTACCACTGGATGGATGAATACCACCAAAAGGCAGGCACAGAAATACTAAGATACACTGCTCCTGCACAACTTGAACAGTGGCAAAGCTGCAGTGCAGAGCAGAAACTCTGTGTGAACTTTCTTCCATGGTTTTCCCACTCTCTCCCTTGCAAACTTCTCAGCCTCACCACTATTGTCACCTCAGCTTGGTGCCACTGGCACCCCTTCTTTGGCAGCTGCCGGGCATGGGCGTCCCTCCCCTCAGCCATGGTGATAAGAGTGGGTGTAAGGTGAACTCTGCTCAGCTGGCCTGGCCCTTCTACCACCCCTTTTGAAGTGACTGATGGGAGCTAAATGGACTTCACATCAAGCCCACCACATGGGGGGAACTCTGTCCCAAACAAACGTAATGTTGGAAAACCTTCTTGGGCTCGCACAAGCGCACGGACCGATTTAAGCTCGCTGTTGTGAGCGCTTGGAATCAAAACCAAGGGCCTGATCCCAAAGCCCATTAGCCTTTGGAAAGGCTCCCTATGATGTCAGTGGACTTTGGAATAAGCTTTTGATGCTTTTTGGTAAGGGCTGATGGAAAAAAAATCTCCCAGCTTAATTGGGGTGGGGGGGAATTGGTTAGGAAAGTGTTTTTAGATGAACTCCACCCCTGTGAGGGATACATGGGCTTGCCTGAGCTTCACTGGTACTTTTTGCAGAAAACTCCCACAATTCTTGTTGTTGTCTCTTGGTTTATAGGGTGTAATTTTATTTTAGTGGGGAGGGAGATTAACTTTCTGACCTCATGTAAGATCACATTTAATATTTTAATCCTCTCAACAACTTCCTAATGGGAAGAAGGATCTATTTCAATACTTTTATCTGGATGTTGAATCAAAAGTTTGGCTTTCCCTCCCTTTCCACTGCCTCTCTGCCACAAACATGTCTGCAAGCACCGGGATTGGTGATGATGTAGTAATGTATTGAACATAATAAACGCACACTGCCTCCATTGCAGGTTTCTCAGGGGGATGGGAAGAGCAATCCAAAGGGACACAAAGTCACTCTTGGGTCATTTTGGGAACTCCTGGAGCTGCAGCATGTGTGTATTGGCTCATGAGAGAAGTCAGAGTCCTCAACATTATGACTGTAGTCAATCAAACTTGCTTTAAATTTGTTTTGCCTGGAGCCAGAGCACGAGTGGCAATCTGGGGTAAGGGCACCTTACGATGGTTTTGGGATCTTAAGCTCATGTTGGTGCTGCCAGGTTTTTATTTAAGAACAGATCAAAACAAAAGCAGAGGGCCAGATTCTCATGACATTTTTACTAGTAAAACCAGGCATAAGTCAATGGGTAATAAACCTGCCTCTGGAGAACCACAGTGCTGTGCCAGGTAATTATGGTCAGGCCCATAAAAATTGGTGGAGGTGGGAATGGAAGAGACCTGCTGTCTTCGGGAAAAAGAGATCAGGAACTCTTATAGTAGGGGGAAAAGAAAGGCTAACAAGCAAGGATCAGAGGTATTAGGTTAATATTTTTTCCCCTTAACTCAGTACATAACTCACTTCTACACTGGCCAGCAGTACTGCCCACTGAAGTCTCCCTGTTCAGCGTGGTGCAATTATACCAAGTTATTAATAGAATCATAGAATGTCCTGAGTTGGAAGGGACCCACAAGGATCATCAGGTCAAAGAATCATCAGCACATTGTTGTGCAAGTGCACAGACACAACAACTTGTTGTTTCCTGGTATGTATGAAAGTGGAAACTCTGAGCAAATTACAAGAATCTTAGCAGAGACATGAGATTTGATGGAGCACCACTCTGGTGTGTAACCAAAGAGCCCATAAAGCAGAAACAACAAAAGGGGACTACAAACAGCAATGTGTGTTATCTCTGTGAATCTGCTCTGCACACTTTACAGCAGGGAGAGCTCAACTCCAGTTTTACAAAACAGCCTGGCAGCTGTGCTATTTATATGTTCACCACCAAGCTTTCATTAATTTTAACATGTGTTAATGGACATCCTGTATTATTTTGGGAGGCTAAGCGTGAGATTTATTTAATTTCCTTAAATATCAAATATGGGTCAAGTAATATAAATCATAGATTGTTTTTTGTTGGGTTTTTTTTTGTTTTTTAAGGAAAAAAGATTGTCAGTTTAACAGAATTCAGATAGAGCAATGTCTGATCATATTTACAGCATTTATAGGTTTAGAAATCTCCAAAGAAATCTGAGGAAACCTAAAGCTTGCCTGAGTACATTGAGTGAAATTCTTCTTGGTAATGAATAAATACTCCCCAGGTCTTTACAAGAACACCCTTTTAACTACATGTAAATAGTCCACAATCTTTCAGAAAATCTCCAATTTAAAGGTGATGCTTAAAACAGGCTCTTTTTTTAGTAGTAATTTTAAAAATGCCATTTGCAGATCCTATAATTTCTCTCATATTTCTTCCTTTTGCTAAAAACACCAGTGTTTCCAAACAGTCATAGAAGGACTTTTGAAACAGAGTCCTTGTGTTGTTTAAAAGAAGTTCTCAAATATGGACTATATGCACCTAAATCAAGTTGCAGCTACAAGAAAACTTATTTCTCACCTCATCTTGTTCCTTAGGACTTAATGGAAAACTGGCATAAAGTGTGGCAACAGAAAAAAAGTACCTGCCACAAAAAATAAATCTGTCATACTTAGGAAAATCCATTCATCAAAGGAGGGAAAAATACAATGAAATCATGAGAACTTTATGGAATAAATCTGTAACTGATTTGGCTATAATATTTAATCTCCTTCTGCTACCTTGTAGTGTGAGATTGTGTTCACCCTTCAGAGCCTGAACATGACAATGGGTTTTTAGGAGCAAATTTATAACTTAATCGGGATATTGCTGGTATGGTAGCACAAAGCCAGTATTTTTTGAGTGTTTCTGATCCTGGCCAGAGGGACAGATGCTCGGGGAGGTAAATCAGACACAGTTTGACTGGTAACAGATGACTTTGTAGAAGCACCATTGATTTACACCACTGGGGAGCCTGGCTCTAATCTGTACTGGAAAGGGCACCTTCAAAGCAAAAACTGTCCCTGTACACACTGGTTCCGGTTAAAAACAACCCTATTCTGTCCTGAGAGACAGGATCTGGGATCACAGGTTTGCGGTGAACAACAAAAACGTCCTGTAACACAGTAAACCCCTTTCCCTCACACACAGTGACAGCAATGCCGAGCTTGCTGACACCCCAGGCTTCAAAGGAAGGCAAAGGGTGGCTGTGAAGGAGCTGACCTTGCAAAGAGGTTTGTTTGTCGGCACAAACCAGTGCCCTCCTCCAATTCAGCAGCCAGCTGAGCCGAACAGCTTCTGGTGGAGCCCAGGAACTGCAGGAAACTGGAGAGCCCATGACAGGGCTGCAGTGCCCGTCCAGAGAGTTGACTTTCTTGAGTGACAGCTTGTTGAACTCAGGCACGGGGAGGTGGCCTTTTGAAGAAGTAATTATGCTGCTAGTCAAGAAAAAAACAGCTCCAGATTGTGCTGTGCACATTTACACAATGCCAAAGAGATGAGCAGGGGCTCCTTGGGCCGAGTGCCACAACAGGGAAGACGCATTTCAGAGAGTTATTTATTCACCGGAGATCCTGAGAGGATGTTTGTTGGATCATGCAGAAGGGTGGAAGCTTCTGAAATCCAGGATGCCATAAGTTCAAGTAGGAGCAGGCAGCAGATTTATCTCTCTGGGCTACTGGGAGCTTGTCAAGTGCCATAATTACCATTTGTTCTCCCCCCATCCATGACTAGGAAGTGCCAGTCCCATCTGTGAGCCTGAAGTGTCAGTATCCTTTGTGACAACCCTGGTGGTGATTATTTATGTCATATAAACAGCATATGTTGGCATAATCATCTTTCCCCACTTTTTAATTTACCAGCTTCTCAGTGAGCTTTGCAAAAGCAAAGGGAACAGGAAGGAAAACAATCAGAGCAGAGCAAGCTAAGGGGTTTGTCTGAGATCTCCTCCTCCATGAGGAAGAGTGAGAGTCTCTGCATGCTTGGGTACCTTGGGAAGCACTGCCCTGATCTAGTCCCTTAGGATGCTGGTGGCTCCCAGTGCTCCTCAGGCCATGACTCAGCACAAAACCAGTTTAAAAAGTGCATATATGGCTGTTTTTATAACAAAATATCCACCTTCTGCTTTCCTGTGCTGCATGCTTGCTCTGAGATGGACACTTCCCCTGTGCCAGCCCCTGGCCTGCAGCTTGCTCCTCTATCCCTCTTGTTTTGTCTGCTCTCTGGTAATGCCTGCATTAGCACACTGCATTGTTTTAATTCCAGCCACCAGCCAGATAAGGCTATCAGCATATCACAGCTCTTGCTCAGGATAATCTGCTGGGGCTCTTGTGAAAGGAATGCTCTGCCACACCATGGGGGCAGTGCTGGGTGTACCAAAGGGATGCTCATCAGCCTCAGCCTTGCTGTACAACTGGAAGCAAACAGCTATTTTCCCATTTGACTCCAACTACCTGCTTATTTTTGAGAGTAAAACTGACTTTTAATACATCCGTAAGCATGGGGCTGGACTGTGGCTGAATCTCTGCAGGCTACTGTAATCTAAATTGCATTGTAATGTACAATATGTTGTCTTACATTCAACTTGTAGGCAAATATTTGTATATAGATAAGCTGACATTTTGTTTAGTACATGCACTCTAATTTCCAATAAAACCTCCAATAAAGAATTACAAAGTGAATTTATTGCTTTGCTTCAAAGCAAGGACATGGTGCCCCTTTGAAGGGTTATTTGAAGTGTTAAATTAATTTCTATGATGCTTTAATACATTTTCTGTACATTTGCCTTTTTTTTTTTAGTTATTTTAATATTATTGTGCCACTTTGTTAAAAGACCATAAAATATTTCAGGGAGCAATAAAAGTAAACACAAATGCTAAAAAGCCCATTCTTCTCTCTCCAGCCCACTGAGAGAGGAAGAGACAGAGGATTTAGGCATAACAAAATTCATGGCAGCTGTGTAAATAAAATAAAAGAGCACACTGTTTTTCTATTGATTATGATTCTTAACATCTTGCTATCTAGCAGGAGCCCAAGGCAAGCTATGGGAAGGAAGCAGAAACACGGAAGGACAGCATGCAACGTTGGGCAGGCTTTGCATCCTTCCTAAAAATGGGAGTTGAAACGAAGCAACAAGAGAGGAAGCTTTCCAAGGCAAAGAGCCTTCATCCAGCAGACTTCACCTGCTGCAGGCATGAACCAGCTGAAGGGTGTTATTACAACCAGTTAATAAGGATGTGCTTGTTGCCAAGCCAGAGCAGGTTTTGGTAGGACTGATCCCCTGGGATAATCTCCCTCCTCCTGCCTGGCTTTCACTTGCTTTCTGCAAACCACCTGGGTACCTGTTCATGGGTCACTAAAGTTTTAGAAAACAGGGTTTAAAGAAGATGTGACTCGATAAACTACATGGTTCTTCTCAACCCACCCATGAATTTCACTTGGTGCAGGAAGAGGGAAGTCTAGTCTAGCTGCAAAACTGAAGCTGAAGTGGGGATGAAAATGGTCAGAGAGAGTCCTTCAAATATCTGAATAATGACTGTTGATTCTGCTAAAAATACAGAGACAAAACTCCCTGCCAAAATGGGTTTATCTCAGGGAAATTGAATTCCCAATGTCAATGGTCTCTGCAGAAATTTACAACAATTCTCATAAAAGAAAATAATGGATTTTTGAGCCAACATCTCTCCTTCCTATAAAATACTCCTGACAAAAGTGGTTCTTTTGTTCCCCAGCCTAAGCCAGTGCTGGGAGCTCAGCACCTTCCCACGCTGCAGCTGATTGCAAGCATTGGCAGCTCTCAC
Organism: Scytalopus superciliaris; assembly: GCA_013400415.1. Taxonomy (NCBI): domain Eukaryota; kingdom Metazoa; phylum Chordata; class Aves; order Passeriformes; family Rhinocryptidae; genus Scytalopus; species Scytalopus superciliaris. The sequence continues at coordinate 1,233,139 of VXBX01001954.1, read as the reverse complement.
CAGCACCCTTGGTCACAGAATCACAGAATCATTTAGGTTGGAAAAGACCTCCAACATCATCGAGTCCAACCTTTGGCTGATCTTCACCTTGTCAACCAACCATGGCACAGCTTCAGGGATGGTGATTCCACCACCTCCCTGAGCAGCCTGTTCCAATGCCTGACCACCAGTTCAGGGAAGAAATTATTCCTAATGTCCAACCTGAGCCTTCTCTGGTGCAACTTGAGGACATTGCCTCTCCTCTTGTCTCTAGTTGCCTGGGAGAAGAGACTGACTCTTATCTGACTCCAACCTCCATTCAGGTAGTTGTAGAAAATGATAAGGTCTCCCCTGAGACTCCTTTTTTTTTTCTCCAAGCCAAGGTGTAAAAGGAAGGTTAAATAAATTTGGGAGAGCTGAGGTTAGTGAAAACTTAGAGGGAACAAAATGTGACTAATGATCAAGTCGGTACAACAGCATCATGGAGGCTCCTTCAAGAGCCAGAGACGTCTTGGCTTATGTTGGGAAGGTTCTCAGGTAAGGAAAGGTAGTAGGATCCTGCCCTCACGGAGCACCACAAGCCCTGACCAACCTGGGGACATCTGAACTGCTATGCAGGGCCTTTGCCACCCCATTACACCTCACTCTGCCCCACACCAGGCAGGGCACTCAGCTCTCCTAACTCTGCTGCAATCCCAGCACATGCACACAGATCCATGCGTTGCATGAGCAAAGCACTCCACAGTATTTTTCTGGAAGTGACTTCACTTGCTCTGAGACCTTAAATGCAGGATCTGGTTGTATTTATTTATTTTTCTCTGTGTTTTCTCATCCTAGACAACACATGCAGCTGCGAAGGGCTGATGGCTCCCTTTGCTGAGCAAAACTTTCTCCTGAGAGCCTTCCTTCAACAGTCTCCATTATAAGGATCTGGCTTTTGCATTTCCGCCATTGTGCTGATGAATGGAGTCCCAGGTCCTGGAGTCACTACAATGAATTCAGGGTGGGAATCACAGCCAAATTCACCAGCACAGCTCACTAGCCACTGATTTATTTCCCTCTGTGACCCCCACACGGCTGCGGTCCAGGCGTGAGCGCACGTACCGCTGGAATCCTGCACATCATTTTGGGGTCTTTACTCATCATTTACCGGACGGTGCTCTCCAAGTTGTCAGTTCAGTTTCCAGGAGCGAGAGGGTCTCGCTTGTGCTCAGTGGGAATTTGGCCATGGCTTTCCAGAAGGATGGGAACACCGAAAATACCGACATCCTCCAAGCTACTCACTCTGCTGTGCCTGTAAGGTCTGCCTATGGAAAATTATTTGTCATTTCCTTGCAGACTCTATTTTCAAAGGAGAGATATATCATCCTAGCAGCAGCACAGCACTGTAACTTAATATTTTATTTATCTCTCAGCCCAGCTCTGCTGCTTAAGTAGATGAATCTAGCCCTGTCCCTTCTTCCTCTCCTTTTTTGTTAAGATGCACACAGATTTGGTTTAATAAGAAACTAGATGCACTGACATGAATGAACTCTGGCTACCAAGAGAAAAGAGGCTTTGCAGTGCTCAGACCTTCAGGATGCAGTAGCTTGAAAGCTTTCAGTGACTCCAAGAGCTAAGGAGAATTAGAGATTGGAATTCATCATAATGTTTCACTGGTGAGACACAGTCAAAGTTGGGGTGTAGAGGTGTAGGAGGAGAGCACTGTAGGATAAGCTTTCTGGGATAAAGAACCCATGCAAATGGTTCTCTTCACTCCTGTTAGCAGAGTAAGGGGGGAAAGGGATATGAATAGAGTTTCCTTGTGAACCACTAATTTTCACCATTCTTTCTACCTCAAGGTAGACTTGGGTATCATTTATATCTATACGATAGTAGCCCTCAGGCACACAAGAACCCAGCTAAGAAGAAGAAGTTGAAAACCATCTCTGGACCTTATCGTCATTCCCAATGACAGGCATCCCTTGACACCCCTTACCCCCAGCCAGCCCAGTGATTTCAATCTCTAAAAATGAGAACACAAGCACACTTAAGCTTATATATAGTTTTAGGATGTTCTGAGCAGTAAGACTTTCTCTCTTTTTGCTCACATTTTATGAGAGGCAGAACACTATTTTCTGTGCTTTATAACTATCAAAGTTACAAGGGGCCTGACATTGTGAATCAGGCTGGAGGGCATTTGGCTTTGGTGGAGTTTGGCCCCAACATGTATATTTAGCCCCGGGTTTGCTTTGAATAGAAACTGAAGTGCCTGTAAGTTCTGGCTGCAGGCTGTAGTCAGACCTCTTGCAGGAGAAGTTGAATTACATCTTTGGAATGGGAACCAGACATTTTAGAGCTGAGACAGAAATTCATTAGAAATAAAGACAGATGACCATGAAGTACATGACTGTGAATGGAAGAAGTTAAATAACCTCCTGAAGCCCTGACAGGCTAGCAACCTCCTCCACCAAAACATTTAAGATTTCTCCTCACAAAATCAAAAAAAATGTGCATTTGAGGGCTTGAGAGAGGTCTGCCTTCAGGAATCCCTTTGTCCATTTGCCCAAAAGTCTCAGTATCACTTACAGCCTTTGAAACACTCAGAGCTTTCTGAGGTCTCTTGGCCAGCGGATTCCCTCTCTCTGCTTCCAAGGATTATTTTTTCCCCATTAGAATACAAATTTTGGACAATTTCCCTCTCATCATGCACAAGTGTAACGGATGATCTCTCACTGAATTATTTCAGAAATGCATTTATGGAGTCTGTTGTCTGGAGTATAGAAGCTCCATCTTTCCTGTACTGTATATTATCAAATACTATTAGCGGGGTCCAAAGCATGGAAGACTGACTTTGCAACTGAGAAAAACCTTCCACTGGTCAGCCCAGACACTGTTAAACATCTGCACTGTGCTCATAATGTGCTCTGTATCTGTCTCTAGTGCCTCTTGCATGTGGAGGACAGAAGGCTACTACTGACAGCTGCTGAAGGAGCTGCCACCGTAGCTCAGGTGACAACAGCTTACAACTTTTGGTTACATAGATCCCACGCCTGCTCAGGATCCATTGATACCATCCACTGTTGTGGTGCTGCTTCCTGTCCTGGTGACCTCTTTGGAAAAAGGATGGTGTTCTGCAAAGTGATTGTGATGGGAGAGAAGAGCCCTGGCTCTCCCTCCTGGTCTCTGAGTGCTCAGCCTGGTTGTGTTCTGGTTCCTTGCGGGGAACTGACCTGAGTGTGGTCTACCTTCCCCATTTCCTTTGGAAAGGAGAGGACCATAGGTCATTTAATAGGATCCCTTGGCACAGACAAGCTTCAGACATGGACCAGGGACCTCACCATGTTGAATCATTGCTGTTGTCTACATGTCATCAGTTGTGCTGGAATCAGATAAGGGAAAGTCGTTATAAGGATTTATTTACAAAGAAAACAAAAAGAAATCACAAATCCAATGCTGCACAATGGGCAGCATGGAAAATACACTGCCCTGAGCCAACTGAATATTTGAGCTGATATTTAGTGTTCTCTTTGTGTTCAGGATTGTGCATGTTCAGGCGCCTGGCCCTGGACACTGAACAGCTTATGCAATTCAGCCCCCAGCACTGCTCAGGACATTCTTTTTGCTTTACAAGGAGTCTTTATTGAAGCAGTACACAACGATAAGCATTAATAGAAAGGACATTCCTCACCCGTAACTTTGAAGAGAAGCCATTAATTCCCTTTGCAGAAATGTGTGCAATGTGAATTCCTGGAAGGGTGGAACAGGAGGGAGAAAGGTCTGTGGGATGAAAACCTGGGGAACAGTGTCACAAATAAAATGTAAGCTGTATATTGCACGGTGCAGATTTAGAGGAACAGTGTGTCTTGGTGTAAAAAAGCCCTGGTCGGCCACTATTAGCAGCCTGTCTGTCTTGATTATTTGTCCTCAGCTAATGTCCCATGCACCGATCCCCACAGATGCTGCTGGCATGGTCAACCTGTTCTCTTTCCCACTTCTTGTCCTTTGTCGTGTCCCAGCTCTGTGTTCCTGGATCTCAGACCTGTCTGTCATGCTGCTGCCCTCTCCTGTTGGATGGGCTGAGGTTGACCATAACCACCCTTCAGTGGGCAGAGAGTACATGGAGAGCAAGGACTGGAAATGCTGGCAAACTTGGCATGGTGGGAATGAGAATATTGTTCCTGCATCAATTTGCTGCTCTTACAAGGAAACCCACTTCTGCAGATCATCCTAATAGTGCTATTCCTGAGGTGCTGATGAGTTCCCATTCACAGGGTTAATCCAGGCTGTGGACAACAAGATGAGTGCTCCAAGACCTCTTGCCATCACCCTGTGACAGCCAGTCCATGGGACACTGAGCCCAGCACCAAGAGCAGGAAGGGAAGAGAGGAGTTAGAGACGTGAGGAATCAGAAAGGCAATTAACCATAGTCTCAGATAAGAGTAAAATATTCCATCTGCCTTTGTTTTAATGGCATTGATCTAAACCAGAGGCACAATGATTTGCAGTGCAAAAGTTTACTGGCATATTCTGTGTTTGCTGGTGGAAATGGCTCTATGTACTTGAGAGTGGGAGCACACCACGTTGGTGCAGTTTATCTTCTGGTGAGTTAAAGACTTCAAGGAGATTGCTTTAATGAGGGGTTAGTAAACTTCACAGTTGTCTGCAATATTTTATTGGGGGGGTGGGGAGACTGCTCAAACATCTGTTCGGAAGAATAAACAAACAGCTTTGCCACGTCGGTCAGAGCTGAGCCATGGATTTTGGGAAGGAGGTGATCGATGGACTTCAATTACAGTTTGAAAGAGCAAGCTGGCTCCTAGAATGGGACTTATAAGGCAACTAAGAGGATGAGGAGAGTGCAGAGCCTCCTCAAATTCTGGCCCTCTCCCTTGCATTCATACTTTAATATCGCATCCCAGAGGGGAGATGAGGTTGGTGGTGGTTGTTTTTCAGAATAAATATTCGGGGCCAGGAGCAATCACTAAGACAGCAGAGATCTGGGAAAATATACCTCTGTAAACAACATTATAGCTGTGAAAGGAACTGTGTGTACCAAGAATCCTCTGCCTGTATTCGAGTGTACACTGCTCATAGAAACAAATCAACAGGGAATTTCTCTCACTTGGAAGAAAATATTCAGTAGGCTTCATTTGTATAATATATTTCATATCATCCACATTTCACTGGAATGAAGAGACAGAATATAGGCTGGGGTAGGAAAGGAAGAGGAATCAAAGGAGGAGGAGTCATGTGGATAATTTAATGGAATACATTAAAAAATACATTAAAAAGTCTTAACTTTGCTACCAGTCACAAAAGAGAAAATTTAAAATATAGATCCCTCCTGCCACAAATTTCCAATGTAATGTTATTGTAAGAATGTTGCACAAATATATATCTATATAGATACAGGTATCTATATATCTACAGAAATACAGTCATTTAACACTGAAAAATTGTGCGCCATACAAAAGAAACAGTGAAATACTCAGGGTGCAAAGGTGCTGGTGATATTATCTCTTACCCAAGTGCCAACCCTGCCAGCAACTGGAAACATGAGCTCCATAGGGGTTTGAGGTCTACAGAAGAAGCCCATATGGGTAACCTAATAGCTCAGTATGGGCAGGAATGATTTTCACTGTACAAAGGACAATTTCATGGTCATCTCCCTCGAAGAACTGGTGGGAGTTGGAAACTGAACTTATATTTGTGTCTTTGAAAACCTCTCCTGTAATATTTAGACAGAACAGGGTTTAAAGAAACCACCCAAAAACAGGCAAAGGTGAAACCTGTTTTAACCTAATGTTGTCCAAAGATAGGGAAGTCTGTCATTCGAATATCAGAATGTTATTAAGCATTTACATGCGGGCCAGTGTTCCTTTAATTAAATTGACCTTACCTGTGGCCAGGGCTTGCAGGCACATCCCCTCATTCTTTTGTGAGCCCAACAAACTTACCCTGAGCTTCAGAAGTTTAGCATCCTTCTTGTGTTAAAGAACAAACAGTGTTACCACAAAAAACCCCTTCGCTTTTCCTTGCAAGGGTGATTTTCATACCGCCCTAGCAGAATCCAGGCATGCAAAGTCCTTTTTTATTGTAGACATTTTATCTTTAAATAGATTTCATAACATGCAATAATCCTAATATGCTAGGTAGATTGTTTTTGCAAAGAAAACAGGGTTTTAATCTTGTAAATAACTCTTTCTTTCAGAGAAAGACTGCTTTTTTTCCTGAGGAAAAAACAAGGCTCATGTTGTGGCAGCAAGTCCTGCAGGAATCTTGGGACTGATTCATTTTTCTGGTTGCCTTTAGTGCCAGGGGCCTTGTGTCTACTGCATCGCCCCATTTCACATGAACATCACCTCCCTGGCCTTTGTAGAGGGCTTTCTCCAATGCCCAGAGACACAAAGGTCTTTGCACTCTGTGCCAGGAGAGGAGGAAGAGGAGGTGGCAATCATCCATTCTGGGTGAATGTCAACCCCATGGGTTTAGATGACTATCTCAAATATTTCTGAAAATTTAACAATTGGCTTAATAACAGGAAGTCAGAAGCTGGCAAATTACCATTCTTATAATCAGAGAAGAAGTTATGTTTTGGCAGTGATAGCTAATTTCCATGTCTCATTAAAGCAATGTGACTTATTAGTCTATTTTAAAGGCTGTTTTTCTTTTAAAGGATACTAGAGTAGATGCCCCCTTTTATGAGACATGAATTCATTTCATCTGAGCAGTTTCTATTGAAGCGGATTTATTCAAAGGGACTGGATAAACATGGTATCACTCCTGCATCCCTCTGATACCAGTTTCTTACTGGAAAAGACATGAACCACGTCACTTCCTTGGCATGTTTCTGGGCTCAGCTCCGAGTCAGCACAGGGACTGTCCCCGGAGCTCTTTTACTGTGCATGTCTCTGCATTGTTTTTTCTCCTGAAGAGGCTCAACTTTTTGATGTGGCTGGGACTGAAAGGTCACCAAAAGGATAAATACAGGCTTATGTCATCAGGTCCCAGGTATGTACCTGACCACTGCACAGTGCAGTGGGTGGCTGGACCTCGCCCAGTCACCAGACCAAATCCCATCTGTGCAACAGTGATGTTTTGTGACCAATAACAGAAATAATCACATCAGATGCAGAATCCTAAAGGGGCTTGGGTTGGAAGGGAAATTAAAGATCATCTAATTCCAGGGACACCTTACACTAGACCAGGCTGCTCAGAGCCACATCCAACGTGGCCTGAACACTTCCAAGCATGGGGCATCCATAACATCTCTGAGCAACCCGTGCCAGTGTTTCACCACTAGTTCAATCCTTTCCTACATGTAGGACATTGTAAAGGAAATTCAGGACTACAGAGACCTTTCTCCTTTCCTTGTTGGAAAAGTAGCTACCCACGAAGGCAAAAGAAGTAATGCTGTAGAAAGAAAATTTATAATAAAGTGGATTTATTGAGGTCATCATGACTTTACCAATAGCAATTCTCCCCACTGAAAGTCTGTTCTTCTTCCTACCTGATGCAACCCTTCCATGCAGGGAACTGAGAGATGTGGTGGGCAGCAAAAGTTCTGCACAGCTCACTGGGTGTTTTGCAAAGCCAGCTCAAAGGCCTGTGCAGAGACACAACAGTGATAAACCGGAAGTAAGGATGACGGAAAGCCTGTGTTACCAAAGGTGTGGGTCAAAATGATCCCACAACAACATTTACACACACTTTCTGGAACAGTTTTTTAAGGGACAAGGATGTATTTTGACTGAATTTTGACTGAAGGCTTCTGTCCTGTGTTTCTTTGGTATGGCCACAAAATCAATGGTTTGGCCAGAAGCATCTTTCTGCAAAACAGCAGAAGAAAAAAAAAAAAAAAAGGCATAATGGTCATCCAAACAGGGGCTTTATCCTTTGTGTTATGTTTAAAAATAGGTAAAGACCAAACATGTGTCTTCATCACTTCTATAATATGATTCAAAACAAGAAAGTTTGAGCTGAGCAATTTAGGAGGAAAGAGAAAATCCTAAAAAATCAACTTCTCCAGTTTTATGTATGAACTGCACAGCCCAGCACTGAAGGGAGCCTGGGCTCTGAGGACCAGCATCTTTTGCTAGACAATATATTGACTGCCTGTATAAAGCTGTAAAATATCCTGTTTGCTTTATCTTGGGTGGAGCAATAAAGGAAGGAAAATCACAATAGCTCTCCTCCCTTTATCAAAATAGTCTGTGCCTATCTAAGAATCAAGGATAAATTAATAATAGGGATCCTTAGGGATTTGGGTTGCTGCTGGAAGCCAATGTGTGACATGGCAAATATGGATGTTTGAATATCGTCCAAACATTTAACACCCTCCAACTTGGACAACATAACATCACTCCAACCAGTTCCTGTGTAGCCTCATCAAATATATAAACACAGCAGTCTTTTTTTTTTTAAAGCCTCTTCCTGCTCGCATACTTATTTTTTTATAGCACTCACATTCTCCACCGTTCTCCTCCCACAGAAGATCCATCACCTTCCAGCCCTGCAGCCTCCCAGAGCCCCCATTGCAGACAGGGATTGTTCAGGGTTATTTGCAGCTGATACCATCTGACCCTGATTCACTAAGATGTTGTGACTTGTATTTGGTCAGAGGTTAGACTTGATGATCTTGGAGGTCTTTTCCAACCTTAATGATTCTGTGATTCCATGAACTTGCCCATTGCCTTCTCTGGGACACCAGACAAAGGAGTGGAGGTGACTGAGCCCAGTATTTAGACAGCAACAGGCACATATGGGGGCCACTGTTCGAAGAGGAACAGCATCCAAGAAGGAGAGAGGGGGGAAAAAATAAAGCATATTTTCTCATGATTTATGCGACTGATATGAAATATTTGTTATACATTTCCTTTGGGATGTATTTTGGTTCAAAATCTGTGATACCAGTTGATAATGAGTTACACATTTATTTTGAAACAGCGCAGACCAACACTAATTGGAAGCACGTTCTGTTTGACGAAGCAGGTACAAGAACTCTGAAATATTCACTGTCATTTAACAGGCTTCTGCAATTATATTAATCAAAGCACTTTTTCTAAGCTAGAAAAGTCAATGCAGCAGTGACCAGGTAAGATACAGGGTAAAGCAACAATCAAGCAGGACCAGCCAAGGAGATTTTTCTATTCTAGAACTGTTATTTTTTCATTAAAAACAAAAAAAGAAAAAGAAAAAAAATTAAAAGTTTTCAACTGGGACTAGTAAATTTTTCACTGCCAGATGAAAACTTCTGGTGACTTCAGGAAATGTCAAGTTTTTTTCCCCCACAGAAAGCAGGTCTTTTCTGACAAAAAAAGAGAAAAGGTGATTTAAGTTACAAGCTTGACTGGAAATTTGTGACTAGTTTTTATATGTGTTCTTTCTGTGCTCTCTGGCATCACTGGTGCTGCATCTACAGACATTAACTCATGCTGTGGCACAATGGCAATCGTGAGATGGAAAGGGAGAACTGTATCCCATTCAGAGATGCAGAAATGGGGAACAAGGAGGTTCCGGCAGCTGCTGCCACAAAGCCAGAGCAGCTGAAAGGCTGACAACACTGTTCTCATCATCATCATTTGCATGACATTATCCTGCACAGTCACACAAGCAAGGCTGAGATGGTGGAGTACAAAGACATGTGAGGAGATAATTCTGTCTCTTGGGACAGGATTTAATATTATCAATATCAGGTCTGTGGCGACACTCATTATGCAGAAAGATAATTAACATTCATGGCCAGGAAAGTGGCACACAAGGACAACCCTTGAGATGGCATGGTAAGGGTAGAAAACAGTGACAGCACTGTGCTAAAAGGATACCCAGCCCTTGAAATTTTAAAGTCTTGAGAAACCAGATTTTTTTTTTTTTTTTTTTTTTTTTTTTTTTTTTTAGCAGAGGGATCTGCCTTTTATTGCTTTCTATTTATATAGATAAGTGGATAGAAATGATACACGTGAGTGTGGAGGATGTAGGAATCTTTTCCGTGGTGGAAACGGGTTCAGAGAGTTACTCATTAAGCATTACTGCAGGCAGCAACAGCTGCTGCACTGAAAATCAGGTTGCTATGATGAAGGTGAGGAAATGAACAGAACAAGACTTTTGGTGACAGACCTTACAACCACATCCCTGACACTCCAAGTTCTTCATGTGCATTGAAGTTACCCATCTATGTCACAGAAATGTGGGTTTTGTGGTGGAATTCAATGTGGGGAATCATCTGCTAGTTTCAAAGCTACAGCTGGGTTTTTTTCCTATTGCCACATCTTGCCAAATACTTGTGGAATAAAAGTAAAATGGTGTTCACAAACAGATTTTTCTTTTTTTTTTTTTCTTTTTTTTCACTTCTAATTCCAGCCATGGGCTGGTTTTGTGTACCTGGCAATTGTTGCTTTGGTATCTAATAAGTTGCTGTTGAGTGTGTTCACAATTGGCTGGAAGCATTTCAATCATGCTCTTGCAGGAGAAGAGTTCAGCAAAATTTCACTCAGGTAGTCAGTCCAGCACAAAACTTTTTTACCTGGCTAAGTTACAAAAAGGACCTTTCCCCTAAATTATGAGGAGATTTAATAAACCAGTGAAACCTTTAACCACACAGGTTGGAGGAAGGAGCCAACACAGGAGTAGTTAAGGCTGAATACACTGCCACAAACACACATGCCGGGCTATTAAATAAACAAGGAAAAAAATATGCAGAGGCATAGTTAGATCCTGGTGGATCTGTGATGAGGGATCTACTGACTGAAAAAACCAGCTTGGTACTGCTGGGCTGGCTCCGTGCCTTGGAGAAACACAAAGTGATCTCCAGCAAGGAAAATTTCCACAAAACAGTGTTGTGAGGACATCCTGTGCTGGCTCCACCACGTTTTTTTCCAAGAAAAGCAGCCAGAAGCCCAAACCAAACCCCAAACAACATAGACCTCAGAAACATAAATAAAAACAAAGCAGGAGAAAGAAACCTTGGGAAATTTGGAAAGGCAGGGAAAGGAGCAGCCCAGAGGAAGGCACCACAGGACTTGAAGAAGCCCAGTCTGCTATTTGTTCATGGCACCAGAGTAAACGCAATGAAACCATCTCTAGGAGCATGGTATTTGGCTGGCACAACAATGTGCCTGTTTGCCAAAATGGAAGGTTGCATGTGGACTTCATCACCAGACAACAGTAACTTTTCATTTGAAAGCAAATGAGGAGGTTGACCATGATGGCGTAAGTCCTTCACGAAGAAACAAGGCATTGTGCATTCCCAGTCCCTTGAATGGTGGATGCAAGTCCATGGGTTAGAATGCCTACTTCCAGATCCCATGAAAAGACACTCCAAACAAAGGGACCTCTCAACATGACACAAGTGGCAGTGAACATACAACTCTACGTGCAACTGACATCAGAAAAAATAAGTTTCCAAGAAAAACAGCACAGGCTCAAGCGCTGTGCCTTTAAATAATAAGTTCTTCTCTTCCAGATGATTTTAATAAGCCCAGGCACATGTGTTGTAACCCCTTGATGCAGTACAATATGAATAACCAAATAAAAGATCTCTCCAGATTTTAAGATTTACTGTTTGCGATGGGAAAAGGCCAACCAGATGACATCATTATACTTCAAATATGAAATACTGCCAAGTTTGGTAATAATACTAAACTAGAGAAATTGATCCTCTATGTTTTTGCAGAAAAATGATTTTTTGATTTGGGGGTGATTTTTTCTCTTGTTATTTATGTAACTATAACATTCACATCGAGCAAACCTGAATTTTCCTTAAAACTAAAGCCATAGTACCTTATCTTACAGGTTATTTGTTTTCAGCCATCTGCTTAGCTGGAAATAATTGAGTTTGACAATTTGTGGGTTAAAGAGTCAATGGATTGTGTTGGATAAGTCACAAAGAGCTAAATTCGAGCTCAGGCAAAACCGTATTGGCTTGGGTGGGAGTCTGCCTGATGAGGATGTCAGGATCTTGGTCCCTGTCTGGAAGATGCTGCTTTGTTTGCCTCTAAGGAACTAAAATCCATCCATGTGTAAAAATAACACCCTTCTCATCTAAGGCATCTGGATTTCTGGAAGTATAAAGCCACGACAATACTATATTACATTTACATGTCATCTTTTCTTCAGGGACTCTGCATCTTCTCCTGTCTCGTGGCTATTTCAAACACCCTCTTATATGAGGTCCACTGAACACTCAGCCCACTGCAGAGCTGAACAGATCGAGTCCCTGAGAGGTTAAGCCACTTGCCCAAGATTGCAAAGTGATTCACAGGCAGAGCTGAAACCAAAAACCACAAAGCTCTTTTCCCACACCCCTGCACACCACTTCTTTTAGACTGTTTGTTGATGATGTGAATAGTAACAGTTGCAAAGTTTTGTGCTGCAGACAGCTCCAGTGTTTTGGGCTTTTTTTTAAATCAAATGCTTACTCAAAATCTTTTCTACTGCAGAAAAAGATTCTGAAGTTTCTTGTTACAGTGATGTTAGCAGACAAATCCACTCCCTTAAGGCCAGGAAAATATTCTATTTTTACAGCACACATAAGTATATTTATTAAAGCAGCCATATATACATGGAATTATGTTGGAACTATTTGCTTCAGAGAGGAAGCTCCAAGTGAAACTCACATGGTTCACCCATCACAACAAAACGGGTCTCAAAGCTCAGTGCTCTGACAGCTTCAGTCCATTATATGCCATGTTTGACCCTTAAACACCAATCTTCCATCCCTGCTGCTGCTGCTGAGCTGCTCCACTTGCAGCTGACACCAGGAGGTGAGACACACCAGGTCCTGCTCATCTTGGAAGCCTGCAGACCACAAGTGGTGCTGCAACGTTGGTTTTCCTTGTTGACATCCATTGCCAATGGGTAAATGTCCTCATGGTGGCAAATGGTTACCTCAGCACCGGGGAAGGGTTGGTCTGAGGTGACCTCCTTTGGCAGGACCGTGAGCTCCATCCTGTCAAGGAGGTGCTAATAAGTGTCTGGTGGACGTGGCACTGGGAACTGTGCCTGGAGCATGCCCACAGCTTGGCAGGAGCGGCGAGGAGCAGAGGACCAGGCCAGAATAAGCACAGGAGCTGAGAAACTCCGAAGGGAAGTTCTTGGGGCCAAGAGCTGGTTGGGAACGGCATTTGGCTCTCCAAGCTAGAGGAGCCTTTCCAGCTCTTTGATTCCTGGTGTGCTGGGAGAAGTGGGACTTCATAGCTTCATATGGAAGAAATGTCCCACATCACCACCGGCCCTGATTCCAGCCAGGCATTCCTTTTCCCACCAGCCAAACAGAGAAAGAAAAGAGTGGGGAGGGAAAAAAACTAGTGCTAAGCACTGAATTTTGGAGAGCTGCTTCAGCCAAAAAAAGGTTGAAAGCCTCTCTGGTTACAGTGAAAACCACTGTTGGAACCATGGGTGAGTTCAAACCCAGGAAGGTTTTTCTAAGACCAGTTGTGAGGGGGTTTGGGGTGGTGCAGTTCACACACCTCATCAGGGTTGGCAGGAGTTGGTTCAGTTTTAGTCACACCAGCTGACATGGAGACATCCAGGGAACCCTCCTGTGATGCTGCATCACTCTCTAAGAACTACTCAGTCTTCGAAGCTGTTTTGCCTGAAGCTCATGACTCAGGGAGTTTCGGTGGCCTGAAGAGCTTTCTGTTGTCAAAACCATTCTTGGGGAATTAATGTTCAGGGATAACCAGCTCTTGGGTATGGAAAGAAGTACAAATATTTGCTGCTTATTTTTTTTTAATGTTTTTTTTTCTGTCCAGATACATGGACGTGCTCCACAGATCTCATAGTGGATGAAGATCCAGGGTTGGAGATGCAGAAAATCCCTGCTCCTGCACTCCTAGGTTTTCTGCTAGTCAAATTGTTGCTAAATATGTGATTTTGACTTGCTAACCAACTGCTACATGCTTTAACCAGAGACTGTGCATGTAATTAGGTACTTCACAACACACAGAATCTGCAGTGGGCTTGGCAGAAATGTCCCCATGAGTCAAAAGAATCAGGAAAATATAAAATCCTGAATTCATCTAAATGAACTGGAACACAATGCCAGAGAGTTGAAACTAAGCAATTAAAACACAACAGCATTTAGTAAAAGGTCTGTACATTAAGATACATCAGGGACACGTTCTCCCCCATGGCTTTATTTTCAACTGGATGTGTAGAGGAAGGAGGCTGGGCTTGCTGGCATGGCACACCACACTGGGAAAGGCCATCAGAGGTGAGAAGGACCACGATCCTCCCAATGAGGGGAACATGAAGGAGCTTCAGCAAATTCCTCAGAGGAAAGTATCGTTCCTTTCCAATAGCAGGTCCTTCATTTGTCCTACTTCTACCTGGACATGGATCATATAAATCCCAGTGCACTCCATGAAAACCATGATGTTCCCTTCAAGTACTGCCCACACCAAAACACAGCAGGGAAAAAGGAAGGAAGGAAAGGCAGGACAACCCAGCAGCCCAGGCCAAATTTCTCATGCATCTAAATTCTGTCTATGCCACCAAGGGAGGGTAAATCTTAGGATAAATTACTCAGGGACCACCGTGGGAGAGTGTTTACAACCAGGAGGATGCTCCCTTTTACCATTGCATTTTTGTCTGTAACAACTTTCGGATTCATTTTATTTTGCAAATAATCATGGCTGGTTGCCCAACTTTGAACTTTGGTCGGGTGGTGCTCTGCATTTCTGCAGAATCCTTGTATTTAGTGGCATCCAACTAAAACATGTAATGTGGTCAGAAATGTGTTTTCCCTGTTTTAAGGGGAGCAGCAGAAGGAAACTTGGAGGAGCTTCTGTTCCCTTTTTTTTCCCCTCTCTATTGGACGACTTGAAAACTGAAAGAGAATCTGTTTCTGTGTGAATGTATCCCTTTGGACTATTTTTGAAACACAATATTTAGAGCTGTGCAAAGAATGGAGTGATTTTTTTTTAATTTTTTTTTTTATTTTAATTTGTCTGCCAAACCAGACAAATCAGGGAAAAGAAGTTTGTTTCGGATTGACTAATCGATTTTGTATGACTGCAAATGAACCATTCTGTTTCATTTTCACATTTGGATTGTTATTTTCTCAGCCTTTAGAAAAAAGCAGGGATTGTTCATTCAGGGGAAAAAAAAATCCTAATAGAACAAGGAACAAATCTATTGAAATAAGGCAAATGAAATATATGAAAGTTATTTGACTTTCTCCCTGATTTGCAGGTGAAACTATCTGGAAGTTGCCTGACATTTATTATCTCAAAAGAATACTTTAGCAAATACTCTTTTCAAACAGAACTCCAGTAAATTTCCAGTAATGAGGAGATGAATGTGGCAGATAAATGCACCAGTTTAGAATTAATAAAGTAACACAAAACAGTTTTTAAGTGTTTCCTTAACTAGTGATGTCAAAATATTGAAACCACACATTCAGGGCTGGATAGGGAACCTCCAGCAAGATCTCACCAGCTTGAAACAAAAACATGGCCTGAGTGCAAAACCTTTCTGCAATCCAATTTCCTTTTTGGGGCACACACAAATCAGTTACAGATGCAGCAATGTCTCCTCATCTTTCAGGTGTGGAGTTGTGACTGATTTGGGTATTCATAGCCCACCTTGACTGCAGAGAAGTCCAACACTTGAGGCTCAGCATGATCATTTGCCCCTCTTGTTGTTATTCCTTGGAAACTGATATAGATCCTCTCAAAGTTCTTGAAATCAAATAATGATGTGCACTAAACTGCCACCAGCTTGCCAAAGAACGATTTCTTGGTGGTCCCTGACAAAAACCACGTCCCAGATACCTCTTAATTTTCCCTCAAGACATCACAGCCCAAAGTGGACTGTTCTGTATCCTTCCCATCAAGGTACTTAGGAGAAAGAATGAGTCCTCTTGACATTTTTAAGATGCTGGAACAGGACTTGGGGAAGCCAGGCAGGTTTTTGATGAAACCCGGCCCCAGTCACCAGGGCATTGCCTTTGAGGAGTGAAAATACCAGAAACTTTTCTCCAAATTGCCTCCATTTCAGCATCCAAACCCCTGTCAAATTATCAGTGTTCTGGAACATCATTCGCTGCGTGAGGTTAGAGTTAAATCTTTCCAACACGTTTTTCCTGTCGGCAGTTGCACACAGCCAGAAATGAATATCTGGAGAGCACATATGAAGAAGCCAACCACAATTGGTGTTAATTTGGAAGTGTTAGATTTTAGGGTCCAGGAGATTAAACTCCCCTAAATGGACCTCAGTTGCAGTACAAAGTCAACACAGCACTTTGTGTGAGGTGTGTGAACTTGAGGAATTTGAACTAAGAACCATGAAGACACTAAGACACCAAAAAACACATAAATGGCTAAAATAATAAAAACCCCCCCTTCTTTTTCCACATTATTTCACTGAGTATTTTAATGGAATTTTGGATTAAATTCAGCTAGAACTTGGAAATGTTTTTGGATGTTTTACTATCTTAACCATATGTCAGTACTTCAGTCCTTCTATGTTAGATTTAGGTTGTCCACAAACCAGTAAAAAGTCCAGTGAAGTGTGTCCAGAAAGGGACAAATCCAGCAGTATGTGACCAACACAGTCTCTTTTTAGCTCCTTTTTTTATTTTAACTTCCTGGTGTGCTAATACAATTATTGTCCATGGACACAGAGTCTTTATTTCAGGGAAATCTTGGAATGGGTTGAAAACACAGTCCTCATCTTCTCCCCGAGAAAACACTTATGCTTATTTTATGGTTGGATAGTTGTTCAAATGCCCATGCAATGCATCCAGGGGAGGATGGTGTGTGGGAAGAGCAAGCCCAGCTGCTCAAGGAAAGTCTCCCTGAGGGCAAGCTTGGCACTTCTCCCAGTAGCACTTTTTGGGGGGGTTCAGTGGAGCACCTGACAAACAGAACCAATTAATGCCGGTTGGGCCATCCAGCCAGCAGTGGCTGCAGCAGAGTCTCATGAGTGATGCTGGTGGTGTAAGGTGCTCCAGGCACTCCCAGCTGACCACCTGTGGCACACAAGGATGGCTGGTACAACCCCTGCCTTGGCCATGGGCTGTGCAAACTGGTATGGAGAGGACAGGGTGGGTGGTAGAAATGCACAGCCCTCACCTTCCCCAGAGTGATTTTCCAGTTTGCAAAAGAAGAAGAGGCTCCCTTTGATTTTTTTTTGTGTCTTCCTGGAGTATTCTGGCACAGTCTTCCTTTGCTTCAACTCTCCTTTTCAATTTGCAATAAATTAATATTGCTACTACTATTATTAAAATGACGTTTGAGCAGCCCAGGGAGGCTATTTAAGAGGAGCTGGCAACATCCCGAGTCTCACACAACCTTTTACCCTCACATCTGTGCGTTTTCATCAGCCGAATTAAGAGTGAGTGGAAATACTCACACAATTACAAGCTTTTATGTATGAAATGACCAGTTGAATACCCATGTTAGCGAGTCCTGTGCCAATTAGCTGAGGCACAGCAGAGTGGTTCCAGCTCATCCACACCGCACACGGCACTTCATCGTCCCAGCCTTTCCTCTCTAATAAGGGGTTGTGATTTGGTCGCATAGTTTGGTCTCAATTTGTAAACAGAACACGTTGCCACATGAGAATCTGGCTGTGATATTTCCGCATGGTTTTAGGGGCACAACATTTCACTCTTAAGCAAGGGGATGAGGAGACATTTTTCTGGCAGGTCATGAACATCTTCTAAACCCCTTTGTGTGAGCAGCATAGTGATGAGCTAGTGCTCCAAGCAGCACTGTGCTGAGGAGGACCTGAGCCCTTATGCCTTGGGATCAATGGCAAAGAGTCACCAGGTCATTCAACTGCATCCAAGTTTCAAGTAAAGCACATCCAGCTTGCTTTGCTACTCCTCACAGAGTAGTTGGCATTGGCTTTGCAAAGGATCCCACCCAGCACAGCCCCTGTTCCCTCTCTCCCAGAGGTGTTGCAATAAAAGAATAACAAATCCCTCTGTAAAGAAAATATTTGTGAATCTTCTAGGCTTCCACAGGATCTCTGTCCCCTCGTTGCTACCATTAATCTAACACCTTTTTGTACACTTGGAGGCACAGGGTTGTGAAGCACCTTGTCATGGCCTGTCCTCGGACACGTCGTCTCTAAGGATGACACAATCAGGAAGTTCACACTTGGCTGCTGGAAGAGCTGGAAAGGGTTCAGCTGCTTCCTGCACAGTGACCACTACATCAGCAGAAAGTGTGCTATGAGACATGTTCCAGAGCAACTGCTTTGCTCTGGGAGACAACAGAACATCTTCCAGCCTGCAAAGCTCAACGCAATCCATTTGCTCCCTTTGACATCACTTTCCTGCTTTTGCAAGACACGTTCCCCCACATCTCTGTACTTGCCAAACAGGCTGTGACTCATGTTCTTCCCAGGTACAGCAAAGCTGCAAATTCCCCTCAGACATTACAGTGGTTCCCATGTTTTGATGGTCTCCTGCTTCAGTAGCCTTAGCAGGGTTTGACAAATGTAGTTACCGATGTGACGAGCAAAACAGATGTTTTGCTTTGTTGTGGTTTTTTTTCCCCCAGCAAACAATGATGTTATTTCTACAGAATAACCCAATAAAAAAGCAAAATCCTTCCAAATCTCAGAGCACTAACCTGCAGCTTTAGGAGCGTGTGGCTTTCCCTTTAACCTGCTAGTAGCCAGAAAAATAAATATGTAAAGGAAACACAGGTTGGATGTGATGTGATGAATGAACCAGGTCTTTGTCAATGGATTCACTTCCCTGGCCTTTAACTATACACAAGGAAGACTTGCACATGCTGGAGAGATTCATGGGTTCCTTTATGTACCAATGCAGAGGACCATGAGTATTTGAGGTGTGATGGCTACTGTAGGCTGAGTGGTTGAGGTCCTTTAGGTTCCTGTTTCTCTTTACTCACTCTAGGGATTGCCAGCTCAGATTTTGATGTCAGCATACGCTGGATGAGGTGAAACACACCATTTCAGGTTAAGGGGCAGGCTGTGTGCTGGGGAAAGCTTTCTGCTTCATCAGACCAAATTTTGCTGGAAGCAATTGCATCAACTTTTCTAAAGCACAGAAAATTATATGAGGACATAGTGGCATTTCATCATGATGACTGAAGTGACACCATAAAATAAGGCAAAAAGAACAAAGTCTGAGATTTAGTAGGAATAAAATATAATGAAGCAATGAGTCCTGCTCTTCTTTGTGTGCAGCTATAACTTGTGTGTGTGATTATACAGGTGACAGAAGACGTATTGGGCTCTGACTGCCAAACTGATGTAATGCATGAATATGTAACAACATTGTTGAAATTTATGACATCAGGGTAAGATGAAGCCTCTCAGATGTTTCAGATGTCATTTTATCTGCTATAAGTAAGTTCCTTTGTTCTAATCCTGCAATTCTTCAATACTTATCACTCCAAACAGGTATAAACCAAGGAATTTTAAGTTGGAATCATGGTTTTCCAATCTAGCTGTAAGTTTCTATTAATTGCTTCTCAAACTAGTAATGGTTTCTTGATTCTAACATCTTTGTTTCAGCATGAAACAAAGCTAAAATTGCATTTCCTATCAGAAGAGTTGCTGAAGGTGACATGTACATCAGGTGATGATGAGCAGAGGAGGGACTTTCCTATCTCAGGAACATGAAAGGATACCACAGTCTAGCAGCTGAGATGTGATTCCTCTAATTAAATGCCTAAGCTCTCTTTGCCCTGTTGGCTTTCCTCTGCAAACAGAGTGGGAAAGAGCCCTTCTTTGCAATTTGTCTCATGTTTCTTTTTCATCCGAGGAATGGATATGAAAATACAAGGCTTACCACCAAGAATGGATGCACATTCAGGCCCTCTCAAATGATCCGTCATCTCAAGTTTCCAAAAGAATACAGATAGTTGAGCTTTGCTGTTTGAAAAGGGCCACATTTTCAAACAAAATCACTTCAAGTCCTGCTCTTAACAAGCTGCTTATTTCATGCTTAAAAACTCAGGCAAGTTTTCTCAGATAAACCGAGTAACTGAGTTATATTCTCAGGCAGGGAAGATGTTGTTACTGAATTATGTCTTGCCAAACAGTGTCCAGTCTTGCAGCCTCTGGGCTAAATGAAGAAGGATTTCCATGGAAAATGACCTAGGTTCCTTCTCTCCCTGAGCTTTCTGTAGAACTGTCCATTGGAAGACGTAGTGCTGGGAAAATACTACAAAAAAGGTTCCCAGGAATACTCATTTTAATGCCTTATTGAATGCACTGTAACTGGTCTTATGTTCTTTTCAAGTTTCTCTTTCCAGTAATGACCACATTTACTGACAAGAACAATTATAGAAGCAACAAATTAATGGAAAGATATTTTATAACTCAAGTATTTATATTGGAAACTTGGCACTAAGTGGCGTGTTCCTTTGATCATGGAATGAAGGCGTGTTACACTCTCCTTTAAATCTAATGACTAATAAAACCAAACCAAAACAAAAAGACAGTATTTGAATATTGATAAGGAAAATTAATGGATGAACAGTTATGTTTTTCTTTGATTATTCCAGATAAGGGGAAGAAAAAGAAAAAAAAAAGATAAAATTCGGCGGATGAATTATTTGATTGGTGCTATTTGTATCATCTGATGAAGAGACTTTTTGGGGCAGGAACAGTGTGTGTTGCATATCTGTGGTACCACCAGAACAGACAACACAGGCAACAGTGTGTAGTTATGGGGAATACAAAGGGATGGGAGCTTTACCCTCTGATGAATGCTGGTTATTCAACATCAGACACACAAGGAGAACTCAGCTCCTGCATTAGTCAGTGTGTCTCCATGGATTCAGATGGAAACAGGGCTGTTTATGGTAATTGTGACTAATCATGTGAATAGGGAAAAAAGGGTCCCGCTAAACTAACAAAATAAGCCAATTACCATCATCAGCATAAAGAACAAAAACTAAGACTCAACACCTTAGAAACACTCCTAAGGGCAAGCCAGACAATTTTGTTAATATGAACACAGTGATGACTTCTTAAAAAAAGCCAAACCCAAAACAAACCCCAAACTCTATAATTAAATTTGAACAGGGCTAAAGTATTTTAAAATCTGCCCCATCTATGCAGTGTAATAAAAAAATCTGGTACAGAGACCACTTAAACTAGCATGGCTGTTGTATCAGTAATTACTGAACTCAGCTGGTTAACCCCCAGTACTGCAAGGGTAAAAAGAGAGGTACCTACTTGGATTGGTAGGAAACACCTCAATTAAAGGTTTTCTGACTTAGCTTTTCTTTTGCAGGGCCAGTCAGATGTCTGCATTAAATCAAAGAGAGGCAATGGGGAAGAGAACACAAATAAAGGCCAATACTTTCTGCTGTTAAAAATGCCATAGCAACTTGGCTGGGCAGGTGGATATTATCCATAGGAAAAACTGTTTGATCACCAGTGATAAGATGAAAAATTTGGCAATAAGCAACAGGGGAATGAATGTTCCTGAGTTGTTTTCAGATACCACTGAACTCCTCTGTGGGCAGCTCATCAGGCTGCTCAGCAACAGAAATGGTCCAGACCTAAGTTACAAACCACACCTAACACACAGCTGGTGATGAAGTGCAGTGGCTGCAAGGGAGGGTAAGGAACTATTCACTGGGTTTAATTTAAGCTTTTCTCCTTTTCCTATTTGAAAACTGCTTCTCCTCAGACACAACAAAAGTGGAGAGAGGTTAAGTCTACTAATTTCCAAGGGCATTTGTCCAGAGATTCCAAATAACACGTAGGAGTACCTTGTGAGCTCCACTTCATACTTATAGTCAACTATTTTTCATGAAATATGCTGAGGCTTTTCAAGTGCTTCATTTTTTGCTAGTGGAAAATAATCTTTCAGCTTAATAGACTGGCTTTTCAAACACTTAGGCCTGATCTGAAAACCTGCCAGTATTTTCTCTCTTAGCAGATAAGTAGATAGTTTTCTTTAATATTTATCCTTCATATCTTTCCCCTGACCTGGTGGCATATGAAGTGGTGTGCAGAAAAATGTGAAGTTAGAAGGAAATTAAAGACTATTTTTCTGTCAAATTTAAAGTATTATATGCCCACCTTTTATTTTCTGAGGCTGACAAGTGAAAGTGCAATTACTTTTCTGCTATTGTCTGTCCAGAATCTCCCCCCCCTGCATTCCCAGGCAATACAAATCTCACAAAACCAGTTTCCTAGTAATTTTTGTGATGCAAACCTGGCACTGTCAGGTAATTCTTATGGACTGTACACAAAGCCTTTAACCTTTTTACCTCCACCAGATGCTTTTAAATTGCTTTAGAGTGATCTTAAAATGTCTTCTGCAGCAAATAAAAGAGGAAAAGGGCACAAACCTGAAGAGGAACTCATGCATGATCCCACTGTTTTCCTTGAAGGGAATTGATACAGAAAGTTGATGCATCATTTACGCCCTACTTAATTTCCTCAGATTTCCCTAAGAATTACCTGAGGTTTGAGTCATAAGACTTTTACTTCCTCATAAGACTTTTACTTCCCCCTTTTTACTTCTCGTTCACTAAAATATATATTTCTCCAGAGTTTGGGACTTTGTGGCAGTGGGATCTTCAGAAGTGGAGTCAGTTTCCCACAAAGAACCCAACAACTATCAGGATGATATGGATGTCTACATTTTGTCTCAATATTTGGATAAACTCTCATTCAACTTACTTTTTTAGCTTTGCTTACAATATAGTTATTTGGAAAACAGAACAATGTGTGTTACCAGCAACATCTGAAAATAGAGATTGAGCAATAAGAGCATTATAGGACTTGATTTCAAAAGAATGCATGCAGCAATTATTCCAGGCTGCATTAAATTACAAAAATTGAGAAAAGCTGTGACCTAGATATTTCTTCTCTTGAAATATTTTTCATTTCAAGTGTCTACTTCTTTTTCTTTTTTTTTTTTCTCAGCATCCATTTTGCAATGAAAGAAGTATTATTTTGTTGGTAAGGTTTTTATCTTTGCAAGCCCATTATGCTATATTAACAGGTTGCTGGGGATAGTTAAACACAACAGAGACATATGTAGTCCCAGCAGAGCAGAGAAACAGATTTTGAAACAAAGATACCCTGCAAACCATTGGGAGTTATACAAAACAGACAGGAGAGCTATTTAAGTGAGGAAATCTGATACGGATCCAGTGCTGGAATTGAAAGGCTGAAAAGCTCAAAGAATAAAATTTGAGTATGAAATGTTATCTGTGCAGGAGGGGATTAGCTATGAGCTGAATTATATTAAAACACACTCTATGTTAAGGAAAAGTTCTGATACACATCTTTTGGTTTTTTTTTTTTT